>CAUZXS010002152.1:5000-27899 GCA_963585895.1 Sepioteuthis lessoniana
AGAGAAATAGGTTGGAAAGGATAGCAGAATGGAGGAAAACTTACTATTACCGGTAGACAGGAGAGCTTGCAAACGATCGGCATTGGCTGCAAGTTCAGCCTCAAATGCTTGATGCTTCTGGTGTTTACTCTGTCAGTTTCGGAGAATGAAAAAAAAAAAACAACACAGATATAAGTCATTCTTAGTACAAATTCATAATTACATTACTGAAAGAGACGACAAGTGTTCTATTTAGTCTAATTAAAACTGCATAAAATCAAATTTTATGTTTGTCAAGAAAAGATACCTTATTTCTTACTCACCCAACCCACTGAGAAAAATAGAAAAGGTTGTTTGTTTTTTAAGGGATTTTCTTAAAAGCTTATCCTAATATTGATAAAGAAGCATAAGTCTTCAAACTAATTAGTAGTTTAATATAAGAATTGTTTAACTTCAAAAAGAAATTTGAAAACATATGAAGCTCAAAAACAATGAACTTAAATAGCATGATAGAAAAGATTTATCTTTTGCAGCCTTATGAATGTTTTGAGGCAGTTAATAAACTTTAAAAATTAATGGCTATACAATATCTAGATAGTCATGTTATTGGTACAGTCATATAATCATGAAAAATGGTTGAAAATTCAAGTTAGGTATATTCATGTCTAGGCCTAGCTAATTTAAGAGGGTCAAACATATAGCATATATACATGCATGTGTGTATATGGTACAAAAACATTTTGTCATACTTATGGTATACATTTTGCATTTTTATTAACATATGCATTAATTCCTTACTAATATCATTCAAGAGTATACACACTGAAGTCCACGTGAATTGTGACAGTTTAATTTCAGTGTGGGAAAAAAAAAGTTTAAATTTAGGAATTTTAAATATTGGTTATCTAAAATAGTTATTTAAACATGATAGCAAGGAAGGAGATAACTGCCTTAGCTCTTAATTGGCTCTTTAGACTTAATTTTTTTAAAACTTCATTTGATATTTTAAGTAGGGTTGTGAGATGTTGCCAGGGATGTTGGCTGTTTGGGGCTTTCAAATTACTGTATATAATATTTTAGTTTAGTTTTCAGAAAAAAAAAAAAAAACAAAAAAACAGCAAGCAATATATGTTCAATTATTATATCTTATGTTTTTATTATCTGCTCCACACATTTAGAAATTTAAATAAATGTAAAGCCAGGCCTGAACAGACCTTATAGCAAAGGTAAAATTAAGTTTTGAAGATGATTTATCAAGTGGAGCTTGATAAAGAAATTACATAAGCTTTTTATTTAAAAAAGTAATTGAATAAAATTTTTAAATATGACCTGAAGGCTGCTTTTATGACCTGAAGGCTGCTTTTGAATGTAAAATTCTGTGTTCATATTTAGGAATTATAAACAAATTTCTGTAAAAAATATTTTCCAAATATTTAAAAATTTTATTCAAAATATTTTTTACAGAAATTTGTTTATAATTCCTAAATATGAACACAGAATTTTACATTCAAAAGCAGCCTTCAGGTCATAAAATATCTAAAAAAAAAAAAAAAAAAAAAAAAAAAAAAAAAAGAAAAAAAAAATGAAAAAAAAAAAAAATGAAAAAATTAGATAAAAATAAAATAAAATCAAAATATTATATATATGTTAATAAAACTGAATAAATATTAATATATTCTTATTTACATATGCATGATACTAGATAAAAAGAATGCATTATTATTTTTTTTTGTATGATGCCAACCAAGCTGTGGGTTAGATTATACTTGCCAGTACAAATCAAAGGATGGTTAAAATAATACCCAACACTTTATTCATTATCAACAACTCTTAAATACATTCTTAATGCTGAAGATTTAAGATGGATTTGATATAGAAATGACTAATTATCAAAAAAAATATTCTAATGTCAGATTTATTATAATTTTATGATAATTTTAAGGTTAGACTAATTATAACTGCTCTTTTTACTTTCAAATAAAAAATATTAAACCAATAAAATACATGAACTTTGATCCCAAGCGATCTCTCTTCTATAAAATTGTACCAGTAGTATTATCTAAACAGCAACTAATTTTCAATGCAATTATAAAATCATTGATACTGACAAATAGGAGATTCTATGAAAAGTACTTGTATCACAATGGTTATTATTGTAGGAAGTGGACTTGGCTGAGTTCAAATACTGAATGAGGCTGTTTGCACTTATATCCTTGAATGAATCCAACTATTCTCCCTCTACCTATGAATAAATGGTAGAGCAGACTGGACTCTTTAACCTTGGTATGACAACTAGTCTACGCAAAGGAAAACTGAATTTAAACCAGTTGTAGACCTGGAGAGAGATGGGTTCCACTAGGCTATTCCTGCCTAACACACATTATGAGTAGTGCCCCCATAGTCAAACCATAAGTGATGATGTTCAAGCTCACTGGCAAACCAAGATAAAAACTAAGATATTTTGACATTTCTAAATGTGTTCACCTTGAATGTATATAAATACAGCAAAAAAAAAAAAAAATTCAAGTAAATCTTTGCTCTCTTGAAAATCAGATCTAAATTACATGAAGTAAATTTTCAAAATTCTAACCAAAAGAATATTAAAAATATCCTCAACTTTAAATCCTTCATAAAATTCATGCTCTGCTTCAGAGAAATAAGATAAGGAAATTTAACCAATTAAAAATCTCTCCAGTTATTCTTTCTGTAATATTGCAATGAAATGAGGAATGCACAGAGGAATTTCAGTTATCTGGAAAAAAAAAAGAGAAAAGAAAAAAAAGGGGGGGTTCTAGTCCAAATCCCTTTTCAAGCACGAGAAAATCATCTTGATGACTATTTTCAGATATGCATATCTACTTTTAATATTTATAATCAAGATTTCCAACAATATCACCTTTAAACATAAGATACTTTGATTAGTGCAAAGTTTACATGGTAAATGGTTACATAATTAGAGGTAGCACTCAAAGACATATATACGAGTGGTATACAACTAGTGTTGGGGGGTGGGGAGATGAAGATATAGTAAAAAGGTGCTACTAGGTTTGCAAAATGAATAGAATACTCTTTATGATATACATTCAAAAGAGTGGGGAGATCGGTGGATATGTTCTAATGGTTTACTCACGAAAACAACACAATGTTTGATACATTTATACTTGTAATTAAAAAGTGAATAAATTTGAGTTGCAACAAGATGAAGGTAATGAAAAAAATGTCATAAGATCATAATGAGATTAGAAGATGTGGGGATTTATACTTTGGAAAGGGTGCTAACAAAAGTCACAGGAGTAAGAGAAATAATCCAACCATTTAAAATTACAATGCACATCAAACAAGCAGTTAGAATGATAAACTAGTTAGTTAAGTTTCAATTAAAGAGATAATTTAGCATTCCTATAAATAGAAAATGAAATAAAAGACTCATGCAATATAAACAAACAAGAAAAGAAAAAATATGGAGATGGAAAATAGCACTCTACACAAAGTCTATTGAAGCATTTGGTCACATGAAGATTTTAGGAGTTGATATTAAGAGTCATACAAAGAACCAGTTTTATATAATTTCAGTTTCAGAAAGCATGTAGAAGCAAAAATAATTGATAGGTGTTGTTTGATGCAATATTTTTAATATCTGATATTGTAAATAACAATTTTAAAAGGGAAAAAAATATTTAAATCCATTTAAATTAATGCAAAATAAATTTTTTAAAAATGTCTTGAAAAATGAGTATTTGTTTTTACTTTTCATTAAAAACAAAACCCGTTTCAATTCTATCAAATAAAATTTTGCATTGGATAAAACATTAAAACTGATATACAGAAATATCAGTTTTTACATTAAACTATCTCATTTATCCACATCTATAATCAAGATAATTTACTAACGTTTTAAAAAGAACTCACAACAGAAAGTGGTGGGGGGTCAGCTTCACAACACATGTATGCTTGGTAATAATTTTGGTTAGTAAACTGGCAGTCTATATTTAAATATTAGACACTGCCTTTAATTTTTGACCTCAAGAATTCATAAAGCAAATATATCACATTTTTTTCTACCCACTGAAAATGTAAGAATTTTGTTGCTTGCAGAAAGCCAATGAACTTCTTAGAGTGAAATTACAAGCCTAATTTTACATTATGTGCATTTCTCCTGGAAAGGATTTCATAAATTTTCCAGATTTTAGAAAGGTCCTATTTGTTAAGTACAGGAAAATGTTAAGAGAAAAAAAATGAGAAAAAAAGGGGTCTATAAGCAGAAGCTTATCAATTAGCCCCAAAAACATTCCTTATATGAAGATTCCAAATTTTATAAAAATTATTTGAAAAAGAAGTTAATATCCATATTTAAAGAATGAAACTGTCATAGGCAAAAGAGTTAAGCAAAGATGTATATATAAGAATAAAAGTAGTATTGTTGTGGTAGGTGGAGGAAGAGGGCTAGCCTGGTAAACCCCTCACCACTAGTCCATAGCCAATCAAATAAGCATGATGATTATGATATTGGTTTGGGTGAGGGGGAAACAGCAGCAAGATTAACAACAATAACACAGCAAGCAATCAGTCATTTTGTCACATCTAGAGAAATATCGTTGAAGGAGTCAGTGAGGTGGTGAGTGTTGAGGAGAGTAGATAACAGGGGAGAGAACCCACGGGCCAGAGCAAGTGTACCTCCTGCTCCCAGCTGTTCCTCTCCACATTCAACTCCTGCAAAGGTCAGATGGAAGAAAAACCTTGTCAAAAAATACTTGCAACATTTTTTTCATTGAAAGAACAATAGATAGTAAAAGGACAGGTGGACCAAGACAAGAAATGATTTACAGGTAAATGTTTTATATTCACATAGATACACACATGTATCACATAGTGTAGCAATGATCTTATAGCATAGCCAGATTTACTTAACAAGAAAAACTTTGATACAAAGAGTGACAAGCAGATCCTAAACATGACTTAAAAGACATTGGTAACAGATAGAAATGTACACATTACCCCCCAACCCCCACCACACTTGTAATTCACAAGCAACATAAATGTTATTACAAAAAATAAGTGGTAGTCACAGAACAAGAGAAATAAATGAGAGTGGACAAAACCATAAAGATCAAATTTAAATGCAAATTCAAAATAAATATTAACCATCTAAAAAATGTTGACAATCTTTGTCAGTTTTTAGTTTGTTTTTTCAAGGCTTTTTTCCTCAAGAACTCTCTCCCTGTACATTATATATATATATATATATATATATATATATATATATATATATATATATATATATATAAATTCTTATGAATTGGCAATCCAGCTGATAAAATATCATTCTTGAATTTGTTTTATCAAAATCTTCAATGGCATAGACTAGGGGTCTCAAACTTACAGACTCAAAAGGGACATTATGTCCTGGGGAAGAAGCATAATAAACCAAAAGCAAGATATAATGCTTGATAGGTAGCTATTTTTCATCAAAATGAATACACATGATAGTAAGAATGATATGTAAATTAGTAAAAGATAGGAGGGGAAATAAATTTTCCTTAATTCTGTTTTTACTTTTGATACCCCCCCCATTTCAAATTGTATTTGAAAAATTATTAAAACAGAATAAAGAAAATTCAAAGTTTTATCACATATAAAGAAATATATATAATTTATGTTCAACAATCCACTTTCAAACATTTACTGATTTTCTATTTGTGTGCGTTGTCTGTCATCTTACAGACACCCTCCCCATGCCAATCAATATGAATCAACAAATCTATTTCTTAAATAATGAAACAAAAAATTTCTCATGTTATATTGTACAACATACCTCAACAATAGGTCTTTGAAACAAGCTGATATAAATTTCATTAAGAATGTTTTTTTCAAATATATATAAAATTAGATTATTTCTACTTCTCAGATTCTGATTTTAAAGGAAAATTGACTGCAATATTAAAGTACATTTTACCCTTCTCTGGAGAAGAACATAGTAATTTGTCCCTCATATTTGACAAAGTTTTAGGAAAATATTAGTCACAAAAATTGTTCTGACATGTTTGAGACCCTTGGCATAAAAGAAAAAATACAGTAAGGATATAGGGAAATTATGCATTATTTCGAAGAGCTACAAACACTTAAATCTGACCTGTTTTCTAGTGAGTGTTTTGTTTTTATTAATATCACTACAATAGGCCCACAAAGTGATACTCTTATTTCAATGGCCAGTTTTTAAAAGACAAGTAGCAATGACTTTTAGAAAACCAATACCTTAACAGCAAAAAGAAATTCAGCCAACTGAAATTTTCCTTTGTTCTAATAAAATATGTTGTCTTATAGCAAGCAGACAAATTCCAATTCAAGTCTTTTGCTTTGCTTCCTGATCACCTTTTTCATTTGTATTCTCAAAATGTTGAAATTATTACATTAATGATACAGAAGTTGCTATAGCATTTAGATTTTAATCAGTAAAGAAATTCAAGAAGTCTTTTAATATTTTCAGTTTTAAAAAATTAAGTAAAAAAAACTGATTCAGACAATAGCATTTCTATTGATACATTGACAAGTCATCTGATACACAGCAGCCATATTTTTCAAAGATCTTTCAAGTAGATTCAAGTGAATAAATATACAAATGTTAAAAAAAAAAAAAAAAAAAAAGGCACCATACTAATTATGCAATATCTTAACTTGATATAGTACTGGAAATAATAAACAAATAAAAAAATAAAATAAAACACAGACAGTGAAAACACTGAACCATTATTTTTATTGCCACAAAATTTGATGAAACGTCAATGGCTTACACACACAAATACCAAAAAAAAAATAGGAAAGATCTGAGAATTTTCTTTTCCTTAATTTGATATCCTAATTTGTGAATAGTTCTTTACTAATGAATTTTTGCTCCAACAAAGGAAACTTTGACAACAATAATCACTTCCTCTATGTGTCTAAGCCATTGAAATTTGTGGCAATAATAAAAATTTTTTTAAAAAAATGGTTCAGTTTTTCCATGTTTATTTTTTTGTCCAATACTGTAAACATCACAAAAAAGATGCACATGAGCTGAGTAATTGGAAAATGGTGGTAAGGAATCAACAGTAATCTGTATAAATGCCATTTCACAGATTCAGGGTCACTTGATGTATATAAAGAAAGCTTCTTATTCTGTTTTGAAACTGATACAAGAAAACAATCCAGATATTCTCCACTACTACTGCTATTACTTTGGAATACCCCAGAAGTAAATTATTTCAAAGTCTTAAAACATGACAAAACCAATTTCCTAATGCAAGTAAGGTCGATCAGTTGACAAGAAAATTTGTCAAAAGTGGACTGAACAATCTTTTTATTCAAGAATCCATATTTAAAAAAAAAACTGATTTTTAGGAATCTGAGCAAAAAAAAAAAAAAAAAAAAAAAAAAAAAAAATCGTAGTGACCAAAATGATGAAATGGTTATAGGTTAAAAAGACGAATCAAATCTTTGAAAGTTAATCTGATAGTGTGCAAAATAGTTGGTGCAAATGTGACTACATATCAACTGTCACAGACCATCGAAATCTGACCAAAAGTACAATATTTGTGAATTTTGTTTATTTATTAAACTAGCTTGAGAGGAGGTAAGAGGACATACCTGAATATTGGAAGGATCTCTGTAGGACTCATCACTGGCAATCTGAATCTTCTCTTGCAACCAGTTCTCCATTTCATCAGCATCCCGAGAAAATTGCTGGAGAGACTGTGCTTCACCTAATTTGGATCGATTTTCAATTAGAGCCTCTTTTAACTTGGTCCATCTAAAAAGAAAAAAATATTAATAGAAAAATCAATTGTTAAATATAGAGAGAAATTTCTGCTAAGTTTTTTCCAATAGCAATATTAGGAAAAGTGAATCATTTAAAAAAAAATTAAAAAAAAAAAACATTACTACTTTATCTAAATTGAATATTAGCAGAATTACTTAAGAGAAGGTGCACTTAGCAATAAAAAAGATAGTCGAGTACAGAAAAGTTAATCTATAAAAAACACTTAATTGAAATTTAAATCTAGCAATAAAGCTTATTAGAAAATTGTTAAAAGAGGATTGAATAATTTTTTAATATAAAGACATTACATGACACACAAATTGTACAAAAATTTAATGTGTAGAATCTTTAATTTTTTGTTTTAAAAAGAATGATTTTCACATTAATGAATCTTTCATCACCTTTTGGATTAAGCAATTCCTCTAGCAAATTAAAAAAATTATAAAAAACAAAATGAGTTGAGCTATAGTAGTATATAAAAGTTTTATGAAAATGAAGCCCCAAAACAATATTTCCAGATTCATTTGTAATTTTTAAAAATAAATTAGGGTATGTGGAAAGTAATCACATTTTACAAAAGAGGACATATAAATAAATTTAAGATAAATTTATTTGAATATTATAAAAATAATCACTTTCATTTTTAACAACTTTCGTTGACCCAAGAAAATATATATTAACTTTTCTGTAAAATCATTAGGATAGGAGTTTCTTCTACATCTTCCATACTCATCAGATTTTCATTAGTTTCAATCACTAGAACATTCCCTAAGTGGCAGAATATTCTGAAACAAAAAGTTGAAAATAGTCTTCCAAATAATTTTATGGGGAGAAAACCGCAGATTTCTTTAAATGTGAAATTAAAAATATGCATTCCAGTTGGACAGCAGTCATTAAAAGTGAATGTTATTACATTCTTGATCATAATATTTAAATAAATTTAACTTTCATTTGTTTTTATATTCTCCCTGGTAAAAACCTTATTACTTTCTGAACACCTTAATATTTTTCTCTATGAGATGCAGTAAAAAATATAAAAAAATGAAAAGGTCTGCATAATTGAGTAACTTATATAATAAAATGATGGTGTCTATACTTTTATCAAGATATCTAACCCAGTGCCTATTTGATGAAAAAATTTACCAAGACTGTCTCAACTTTTTAACAAGATGTTTTTTATGAAATACAGGATTATGCAAGTTAAGGCCTTCCTCTCCATTTATTTTTTAAATAGAAGATTAAAATCTCAAGGGTAAGATTTGAGAATGTGGAGAACATTAAAAGAAACATAATGAAACAGCTTCATACCATATCAAAAGTTTTAGAGATGATTTGACCAATAGAAAATGTACTGGAATGAGTGTATTAAATGCCAAGTGGACTATTTTGAAGAAAATTAATTTTCCATTTATTGTTGATTTCTATTTTGGTAAATTCAGTCTCTATACTTTTTAAACAAACATGTTGAAAACTTTTTATATCTATAAGTATACTTTTGAATGAGTGTGAGAAATACAACTAATAGGCTGTAAAATATGATAATCAATGAAGATTAATTTTAAAATAAATTTAGAAATAAAATGTCCTAACCATATTTATTGTAAACTCCTTTTCACCAACTTTATAATCAACTTTTGCAACAATATTGATAATCATGTTTAATTGGAAGATTAAAGTTTATATCTTACCACGTCAGTATTAACTTCCATTAAAATACCAAAACATTTTTATCCAATAATCATATAACTTGCATAAAGCAGACTTGAATAGTTTGCATAATGTCATACCTGTCCAGAACCTGATCTCTCTTGTCAGTAATGGCATCGCTGTCATAATGTTGGGCAGAAGTGAGCTGCTGGGAAAAGGCTTCAAGAGCTTGAATTTTTTCTTGCTGAAAAACAAATAAAAAAATTAAATTAATAATAATTATTGGTCTGCTGAAGAATTTTTTTGAGAAACAGAATCCCTAATTTATGATAAGTTCCACTGATTTAAATAAAAGATGAATAGCTTTATTTTGTTGCCAAACCAAATTGTAAAAAAGCAAAGTCAAAGTAGAAAATACTATACAGAAAGCAAGACCTAAGACATTAGATTAGAAAAGGATGGATTATTTAGGTTTTTCTGATTAAGTCATGATAATAACAAACTGAAATAAGACAAATTGCTGCAATATGAAAAATTGATAGGAGATAAAACTTCCACTAATTTCAGTCTAAGCCTAATCATGGCCCACTGATAAATATGGCCCCGTATTTCACATTAAAGGCCAATTTGTAACAGGCCAATTGAAAATGAAACTAAAAAACAATCAACAGATTGACCGCTTAGGTAATTAAAAATTTAAAAAGGAGCTTAACTTTAAGAATTACCTTTTTTGAATGTAAATAAATAATTTATAAATTTCACGAGAATTTATCAGAACCTATTTTAATTTCTAAACATGTTTTCAACAGTAAAATGCATGTTTACACTTAGTTTGAAAAATTAAAACAATAAATAATTAGCAATCAAAAGTGATCTCACTTGAATGATTTTTAATTGCATAAGCGATGTTTTGTTTTTGAAACTCCATATTACATATTTTCGCTAACACATAAATCGTATTTAGATATTGAATTTTAAAGTATTTTCATGATATTTTTGTAAAACAAAAAATGGTTAATAAATGTGTGGCATTTGGCTGTTCTAGTAGATATGATACTAACAGTGAAAAAGTCTCCACATTTTCTTTTCCTCTTGGAAAATCTGATCTTATTGAAAAATGGATAAAATTTGTTAATCAAAATAATTGGTTTCCGACGAAAAATTCAGTTCTTTGCATCAAACATCTTGTGGATGAATATATTTTGAAAAGTAAGAGAAACAAATTGAATTGGAATTTACAACCAATACCAACAATACATTCAGAAAAAATAATAAAACCATCTGTCTTGCCAATTCAAACAGATTTTAGAATACCCCCAAAGCAACGACGAATTGAAAAAGATGAATTACAAGATTTTCTTTCAACTGACACTATAACGGATTTTACCCAATTGACTGCGAAATGTTGTCCCTCTGGTTTTGAATTTAAAAAAACATGAAGATTTTATTCTAATTTATAGAATAGTCTTTGACATTGAAACACATTTTCCATCTATAAAAGAATGTATTCATATTGACCAAAACCTTCATGTCCAGGTCCAATGTAATGCAAACCCTATACCATTACCACAATGGTTTATACATGGAAATAATCATAAACTTACAAAATTTAGCATGTTAGAAAATTTTACAACCTACATTAAAAACATAGAAGACCCATACTCGATTTTAAATGAGTTACAAAAAAGACATTATAAACCAAAAGGCCGTCCTCCATTTTCTGCAGACCTAATACGTTATGCCTTACTACTAGGCAAGCTTATAAATTACTTCTGGAGAAATTTCCATTACCATCTTTTTCTTTATTAGAAAAAATCCAAAGTAGTGGTGTGGGATCAATTACAGCAGTAAAATTACTCTTGGAAAAAGGTCATCTTTCTCAGGACTGTGTTTTATTAGTTGATGAAATGTACCTTCAAAAAGGAATACAATTTCATGGTGGGCAGTATATTGGTGCAAATGAAAATGATGAGCTTTATAAAGGAATAATGGTATTTATGATTACTGGTCTTAAAAAAACAAAAACAAAAACACACACACACACACACACAGTACCGTCAGTTGTTAAAGCTTGTCCTAAAGTAACAGTAAATGGTGAGTGGCTTTCTCAGGAAATCCTAAAATGTATTTTTCAACTGATAAATTCTGGATTTTTTTTTATTAGAGCTGTTGTTACAGACAATCATTCAGTCAATGTGAATGCCTTTAACATTTTACTTGATAAATTTGAGGGGGATAACTCTTCCTAATCCTCCCCAAAAATATTCCTGTTTTTCGATTTCATTCATTTATTAAAAAATATTCGTAATAGTTTACTGAACAAAAAGAAATTTGTATTTCTTGCTTTAACATTTAGATCTCAAATTTTTTTGGTGGGGAGTATATTCTATACACTATGGTAATATATTGTATAAAAGGTAACAGTTTTACATTTATTTCTATCAATGCAAACACATGAAATTAAAATGTCTATTTTAGAGGGAAAAAAAATCTCAAATTTCAAGCAAGTTATCATTTTCATCTCATTTTTCTTACAGTTAAAGATAATTCATTACAAACTCTCCATATAAGTTAACACTAATTTATTCATTTTTGGTTAGTCTTTTCTTTATTTTATTGTTTTTAAACCACAATTTCTAGGTTGAATACCCTCTGCCAATGATAAGACAAAGAAGAGATTAGTAAAAAATTAATCACAAAAGTACTTCATCTCAGAATTAAAACAATTTAAACATGATTCATTGGAAAGAGAATACAAATGGAGTAGAAGGTTTAAAAATATTTTTAATCACCTGAGAGTTAATGGCCCTGTCAAAGTCTTCATGTTTTTTGATAAGGGATTCCACATTGTCACCATCGACAGTGTCTCCAGCCAGGAAAGCTTCTCGAGATGCCATCCAGGCTTCGGCTTGTTCACAGTCACGATAGAATAGCTGGAGTTCAAGGCATTGGTCCAGTTTCATACGGCGAGTAATCCAGGCTCTGGAAATAAGAAATTGTTATTCTGAGCTCAAAAATACTGAACAGAGAAGGAATCAAGATTTTGTTTATATATTTGATCCCAGTTGCAATAAAAAGAATTGTAAAATGAGCTCCTGTTGGAGAACCTATTCATATACTTCAATAAAATATTTTTATCATGAAGGGTTTTCGGACTATTGTCTTCATCTTTATTGTTATTTCCACAACGTTTCGGCCGATATGTCCTCCGGCCTTCCTCAGGTGTTTGTCGAATTCGGGAACCTTCACAGAACTTCGAACTACGTCCTTTATTGAACCCATGGGGGTCACCTGGTCTGATTCCGTTAGCCATAACCAGGTACAAGTGTTAAGTATTCCTGTATTGTTACTCGCCTGCAGTCAGGATTGAACCTGCAACCTCCAGATTGTCTCCTAAGAAGTTTAGGGAACTAATGCCTGTAACCATTACGCCATGTGTCCTGCTGGACAATTCAGAGTGAATTTTTGGGACTTATAAACTTAATGTTCTTACTTGACTAGAATTACTACTATAATGTATGATTTTTTACCTGTGCTCATATTCAGATTTAAAAAAAAAAAAAAAAAATAAATAAATAAAAATAATGTATAAGAAATCAAGTGCACACAAAAAGCATTTTATTGAGCAATTGATTTTAACAGAATGTCAACCTAAATGGGTTTATTTTATGCCTAGAGGTTAATGAAATGCATACATTTATATTTACAATTTGTGTAGTTTAAGTTTTTTGCACTTGTAACATCAAGTCTTCCTATCTGATGCAAATAATTTGCACACCTGTATGGTTTCAAGTATCTAATACTAACAACTATATGGTTTTAAATAATTCTATTTAATAAAAGTCATTTGTTTGCAGTTATATTGTTTCAAGTAACTAAGAATAATCCTTAGAAAACAATTAGTTTCAAGAAACTATTCTTAATACAAATAATTTACACTTATGATATCAGGTATAACTATCAAATTTTGAATATCTGTCGAATTCTAGAAGGGGTGCAAGCAAAAAAACATAGAGGCAATAATATTATTTGTCAAGTTCTCAAAGGCCTTTGACTCGACACCCAAAGAAACCATCACAGATATAATAAAGCCATATAAAAACACAAAAGTTAAAGTCTGCTCACTGGATGGAGACACAGACTACTTCGACATTGTAACAGGTGTGCTGCAAGGAGACACATTAGCCCCATACCTCTTTATCATTTGCCTAGAATACATGCTTAGAACGTATATTGATAAAATGAAAGATAACTGTTTCAAGCTGGCAAAGGAAAGAAGCAGAAGATACCCCAAACAAACAATTACAGATGCGGACTATGCCGATGACATAGCACTTCTGGCAAATACACCTCCCCAAGTGGAAACACTGCTATATAGTCTGGAACGAGCAGCTGATGGCATAGGTCTCCATGTCAATGCAGACAAGACAGAATATTTGTGCTTTAACCAAAGAGGTAACATCTCCACACTAAATGGCAGTTCTCTGAAACTAGTGGACAAGTTCACCTACCTAGGAAGCAATGTCTCATCAACTGAGACAGACATCAATACACAATTAGCAAAGGTATGGACAGCTATCGGTCATATGGAAGTCAGACCTGACCAATAAAATAAAATGCACTTTTTTTCCAAGCAGTGGTCATGTCACTACATGGATGCTAACTGAACATATGGAGAAAAAGCTTGATGGCAATTACACAAGAATGCTGCAAGCAATATTGAACAAGTCCTGGAGGCAGCACCATATAAAGCAGCAGCTGTATGGCCACCTACCATGAAAACTATCCAAGTTAGACAAACCAGACATGTGGGACACTGCTGGAGAAGTGGGGACAAACTTATAAGTGACATACTCCTGTGGACCCCTTCACATGGATGAGCAAAGGCAGGATGACCAGCTAGAACCTATATACAACAGCTCTGTGCCGATACAGGACGATAGGGATGGGTGGCGAGAGAGGGTCAGGGAGATCTGTGCTGGCAGTGCGACATGATAATACAAATAATTTGCGAACAGGTCTATTTGACACACAGAGAAAAAATTTTTTGTATTTTGTAGGATTGTTATTTCAAGAATGTCAAACAAAACCATAAATTTTACTCTATAATGATCAAGTTTTAGCTGGCAAATAGAAATGAGAGAAAAAAAACAATAAGTAAAAAAGAACTTTGTGGTTCCTAATAGCAAATAAAAACAAATTCAAACTTTTGTGCTTATTAAATGATTTGGTTTTTGTTTAATGGCATATCAATCTTTATGGGTAATTTAATGGCAAAGATATTCTTGTAGAGGAACAGCAGTGGTACTATATAACACAAAGCCGGAGGAGAAGAGAATTCATACCTTTCCCAAGGGTATAAGTCAGAAAGTGAATGTAATAGCATGACTGGAGTTGCTTACTTAGAAGCCACAGTCCAGTACTTTAACTATTACACTCCCCTGGACCTCCAATAGAAGCCCATATATATGTTCTTAAGTAAACTATAAATCTCTTTTTATTTTGACATAAAATATGCCCCAAAAAATTAAAACAAAACAAATAAGAATGAAGATAAAATTCAGTATTATTTGTGATAGTTCATCTATATCAATTATCAAAGGTATACAAATCAATAGTTGACATTTTTCTATTAATGCAGAATCATAAAGATGAACCATTTTTAAATTTAAATAAAACTCACTTTTTGTTAACCAAAGTATGAAAATAGCCGGGTAAAAACTAGCTGACCCAAGATGGTGGTTATTGATACTTATCAAGGGTACAAACTCCCGACCAAAAGAGATAATCAACACTCCTTATTTTTCATTAGTTGTCCTTGTCAATGTTCAAAAGTGATGTTTTCTTGTTGCAAGATATTACATAAACTCTTTGACAATATAGTTTTAGTCAGTAGGTTAAGCCAGGTGACTTCTGGTGTCAACCAGCTTCACCTCACCATTTCCTCTCTTAGCCACTATATCCTTAATAATGGCTTTATCCAGTATCAATCTTTTTTCTTCAAGGATTCTGTAAGAATATAGTAAGTCAATGAGGAATTTGTTATCAGTAAAACATTTGATTTGAATTTGACCTACACTTACCCTATGAATTTCTTCCAGAATTGTCTTCATTGTTTTCAAGTAGCATTCTACAGAATGTTACTTGCTTCTTGGAAGGACAAAGATTCAACGATTAGTGAACTTCTTACAATCCTCATTATCTTAAATGATTGCCAATAAATAGAGCAAATGTTCCTCTCAGTGTCAGCAAGCAATATTATATACCCTCCTTGAGAGGTACTACCAAGAAGGCTTTTAAGAGAAAAAAGACAATTTAAATTACAAGAAGCATCAACAAATGATAGTATTGTGGATTCTTCCACACTGTTTAATTTCTTAAAAGGTCAAGAACTGCACGCTGTTCGACTTACTAGATAACTTTGCCATCCTCTAAACTTACTTGATTGGCAAGTATCAAAAAGGTTATATATAATCTTGTCTGATTTGCAATCCAGAGCAGTTGCTCAGTGGTTGACCGAGCAAGACTCCTGTTATTATTTCTACTTCTTTTGAACTATATTGGTTGTAAGAAATCCACATGCATTGCATTGTCCTATTTGTTTGAATCAATCAACGGACAAACACTTAACCTCATGAAGAGTGATTTTGAAATAAGACTGAACTTACTGTTCTAATTCTTGTCGGGATTTAGCAAGATCTTCAAGTTTCTGCTGTACCTCACTGCTAGCATAATGTTGGTTCTGCAGTAATTGTTGACCAAGCATTTCAAATGCTTGGAATGTGCCAGCCCTAGCATCGATTTCAGTACGATGTTCCTAAGAAATTCAAAAGGACATACAGAAAATTAATCACAATGGAATAAAGATAAAGCAGTGTGGAAACTGAAAAGCACAAGGCAATTTAAAAAACAAAAAACTAATCATGACTTGATGCACAGAAATACAAATATTTTGGAGCAACATGATATCTTTACTCATGTTAAATATGCAGATACCATGGTAGAGTGTTGTGTTTTATGTGCATTAGAGAATAATAAAAACATTAATGTCAGCCTTATTCTTACAGAATCCTGAAACACACCTAGCACAATAAAAACCAGCAAGATAAAGACAAATACAAGTTTTTTTTTTTTTAAAGATGAAGAAAGTGAATATTGTCAATGATCACAAATTTGTTTTTTTAAGTTTTTTTAGATATTTTTAAAAAAAATAAAGAAATTATATTAAAGAGTGTCACAAATAATATTCACCAAGATGCAGTGGTGAACCTACATTGGTGGTGGGGTACTAAAACTTGAACTGTTATAGGAGGGTTGGAATTTTACTAACCTTTAGCTTTTTTGTATTGAACTAGACTATTAGAATTATTTTCTAAATTCCCTTTCTCATACAGTAGACCCAAACTTTTTAAGCAATGAAGCGGGGACCCCTTCAAGATTAAGGGGCCCCTGAAAATTAAGCTTTATTAGTTTCATAGTAGATCTGCCCTTGAAAGATGAACTTGAGAGATTTAAATTATTACTCCAATGTATTAATAAGTCTATGCAAGCTAAAATTCATGATTCAAATAATTTTTGCTACAGCATTATTTGTTGCAGTTAAGAGAAAGGGCTTGTATCTTTGTAAGCATTTGAAGATCTGTACTTGCACAAAATTGCCAGGGAAATAATATTGTTCATAAAAATACTTATTCTTTACCTTTACTGATAAATCTTGCCAATTTTCTTAAAATAATTTCTAAGGGTCCCATATAATGGTTGTTACATTTAGTATATAAAATTTATATGTAAATATAACAACTATTATAGGACAAAGAGGTATTAAATTGTTTTTCAAAAGTATACAAATAATATGCTTATTTAACTATTAAACCTTATCGCATTTTACATTTATTCATTAAGCCTTACAGCATTTGAAATTGAATCATATCATTTAAGCTAAGTGAGTAAAAGTAAACTTTATATTTCTGCCACTTTTAATTACTCTCCACTCTTTGCTAACATAAAATATTTAGTATTATCATATGTAAATATTTTAATAACATTACGTGAATATATATTATAGAAAAAATTACAAGTGAGTTACATCAAGGAAAATATACACTCAACTAAAAAAGGTGCATCTTTTCTAAGAGTAATTTAGAAAAAAAAAGTTTGCTTTAAGTTTAGTTAAGTAATTATCCATATATAGTTTTCTTTTATGATTGTAAATTTTAATAATATAGAAGAATAATTCAGTCATATACAGTAAATTTTGTATATTTTCTATTTTTACATATATATTTTAAAACTTTCAGTTGGTTACACAACTTATTTGATATTCAGTTATTTTAAGTGAAATATAAAGTCTTCAACATTTCTATATATGTTAATTTGCTAAATAATCTAAAGAATTAAGCAGAAATAAAAATTAAACAATTCTAACCACATTTACATAAAACTATTAAATTTTTATGTATTTTGTCTATATTTTACCAGTAAATTTATAAAAATCTAGATTTGCAAAAGACATCAAAGAAAAATAAGTAGAAAAATAAAAATTAAATTAACTGGAGAGAATTGGAACACATTCAGGATCATTATAAAAATAAAAAGGAATGCCAACAAAAAGGCATGCATTAAACTAAATTATTTTTTAAATTTAAAAGCATTTACAATTGGTATTTAAAAACAAATAAGATTTTCATATCAAGCAAGAAAATCTTTTAAAAATGTAAGGGAACATAATTTTATCTTGTCGAAAAAAGGCTAACTATATAAGTGCTATTTTATCCTAATAAAAAAAAAAAAAAATTAATTTTACATATCTCCCACAATGTTATTTATTGTTGAAGTAAAACATACCCTCAAAGTTTTTTTTAAAAAACATTATTTAAATAACAACCATGTTGAGAACTGGAAAGCATCATGCATGACCACCAAACAGGATGGAGGAAAAAACTTGCAGACACAGAACTGAAGGAAACAGATTTGAAAACAAAAACCAAACCAAGACGACATTGGTTATTGTTGCCAACTAACTACTAAAAACGTTCCCAGGCAGGTGGAAAGGCAAGACAACACAACACAAGGCTTTCAGTAAAAAAAAAATAAATAAATAAAATTTTAAAAATTAGATTAAAAAAATGAATAAAACCAGCAAGAGGTGGTAGTTGAGATTAGAAGGGGCAATTTGCTAATTAACTGACGCACAAGGCAAAAAATCCAAAAGTTGTCAGTAGATGTTTCAAATAAACTACTAACAAGGAAAACAAGCAGACAAACTTTTTTTTTTTAAAAAGATATTTACAGTTGTAAGCAACACAATATAAATGCTTTGTAATTTTTTTTTTATTCAGTAGTATAGATTAGTAAATTTTAAAATCTATCAAACTCTTGATCAGTAAAAATATTGAAAACAATTTTATTATCTATTCAAACAAAAAATGGTCAATTGCTAAAAGTTTTACTAACTACAGAATAACATGACATATAATACTGACAAAATATCAGCACAAGAAATTAATTGCTATATAATGAAGAAAACTTTTTAGTTAAATTCTAAAATACCGACTCAAATGAGGATAAAATTACATCACACTAACCTATCTAAAAAAAAAAAAAAAAAAAAAAGAGTCTTAAGAAATAACTGAATAAGAAAATAAGTTATATTCGCTCTCCAAAAATTGCTATCTGAAAATCACAAATCAGATCTATCGTCAGGCTTACCTCTCAAGGGGATATATAAATTCAAATAACATGCACACATCAGCACATTGGTTTTATTGGAGCCAAGAAAAAAAATTAAATTTAAAAAAAAAAATACTCTTTTCTTACAAATAAAAACTTATCAATAAAAAAGATTTAAAAACTGAGCTGGTTTGCACATTGAAGCAGGCTGAGAATAGGTTATAAAAAAATCGGATTAAAATACAAAATGAATTGGTTTCTAAATTTACTATGAACAAGAATACTGTAAAATATCAGCCAAAGTTTGTCAATTCAAACTATACATAAAATTACATAATTAAAAAAAAAAAATTATTCGGGGAGAATAGCAAAACATAACTCATTTCACAAAGAAAAAGAGAAAAACCAAAAGGAAAATCTGAATCTTGAATGAAAAAAAGCCACAATATTTATTAACTCTAAGATGATTGGATAAAATAGAAAGTAGAAACTGGTTGAATCTAGTCAATTATCTAGTCACATGGATGATAGAATATGACTGGTCTGCCTATTTGTCTGTTTCTACATCCAGAACAAAGACATGCTATAATTATGTGACATGGCAACACAATATTGCCAACAACTACAAAGCCATAACATGCAATCCATCTCTAAATTAGTACAGAAGCTCATGGTTGCTCATAGCAACATGGCACAGTTGGTAAAGAACAACAAAAACACTCCAAATTGTTAACATAAAAAAAAAAACAAGACAATTGAAAAGAAAAACCTTGGGAACAAATTCAACGCAGAAAAGAATCGAATACAATCTATATAAAAAGTGTAGCTTAGGAATTATATGGAATCAATTCAACAAACCAATTTTGTGTTTTTGTAATAAAAAGGGACATTTATCGCTGAAGCAAATTGATTAAATAAGATTAAAAGAATAAGAATCTAATTTTTTTTAAATCCAGGAAAGAATTAAGGATTTTAGAAAGAAGTTTAACTTTTGATGGCCATCAAAATTTGTATTCAGTAGTATCTTTTGGTTGTAAAACCATTTGCAATAGTAGAAAAGTCAGTCTTAATTTAGCTTTTTAGTTCTAACAGTTTTTACCTCCCTTGGTTAATTTTACAGAAACCAAACCAATTTCAAGCACTAAAATTAGTAGAGTCGGGGGAAAAAAGTGTGATCTTCATTTCTTCAAAATTTTAATAATTCTTTATCAGAAACTAATTAACAATTAATGTTTTAAAAATAAAAATTTTATTTAAAGTGTTTAAAGCACTAGTGATAATGCCATGTCACAAGCAGATTTCTCATAGATTACTTTTGTAATTTGGGGAGTGATTTAATAAGATCAGTTTGATTTGTGTACTCTTTACAGTAGTATATTTTATCATGCTTTTTTTTCTTTATTATTATTATTATTATAAAAAAAAAGATTGGTTGATGAAAAAAAAAAATTTATCATGTTAATTAAAAACTGTCTAGGTTGAGAAAAAAATCTGATTAGAAGGGACAATTGGGTTAGCAGTTTCATGACATTTGGTTATTTTTCAGAATTAAAAAAAATCTGCCTAAACAGGCAATAGCGAGGGAATAGGACTGTTCAGCTGTTCAAGGAAGTCACATGTCTAACTGCACTTGTAACTGGACAAGTGAAGAAGACAAGTGAATTATCCTCAAACTTACAGCAAACATTTCCAATACTCAAACTTTGTGAATCATAAGACAAAAAAACAAAAAAACAAAACAAAAAAACTGTGATTATAAATATATATATATATATATATATATATATATATATATATAAAGAAATATAAATATTGAAAATATATAAATAAAATTCACCTGTTTTTATTAAAAATATTTATATTTAGAACCATCATTAACATGTGCATTTTACATGCCAAAAGTTGATGCAATTTAAATCAGTAGTAACTGTTTGTTGCTTTTTTAATGGCATATCAACCTTCATGGGTTATTTAATGCCAAATCCATCCTTCTAGAACAGTAGTGGTGCATTTAACCCATCGCTGGGAGGATATGGGGGTTCATCCCTTTCCGAAGGGTATTTGTCTGAAAGTGAACATAATAGCGCAACTGGAGTTTGAACTTGCTTACTACAATTCTGCAGTCCAGCACTTTTAACCATTACACCACAAGGACACCCCTCAGTAGTAACTGCTATAAACAATTCAATTTCTTCAATTCAATATATGACAGAGTAAAGAGTAGCTGATGAGAATCATTTTTAAGAGTTGAAGCACTTCTATAATGTCTGTGTGTGTGTGTGTGTGTGTGTGTAGGCTATGTGAAAAAAAACAAAAAAAACAAAGAGAACCAACTTAATTTTTATTTTGCTTTGAAAATTTGCCTTTACCATTGATGGTTAAAGATTTGAAATAAAGGAATCAAAAAGCAAATATAATGGTTTTTTTTAAGTCAGTTTAACTTCAAAAGTGGTAAGTATATTCACAACTAGAATAAGCTTATGAAATTAAATGGGGATTTATCAATAGGTTATTCAGGATTAAATATAATCCTTATTGTTGATGAATTCATGAATTATATTTCGAGAAAAAAAAAATTCTATAAAATACTCAGAAATATGTTTTCATCAATCGTAATAATTAAAAATAATGAAGCTTGTTTCATGGAATCTAAGTCATGGAATTTGAAAAATGGTAAAAAAGAAAATATATATAAAAGATTAACAATAATAATTAAAAGTTTAAAACAAACATTTTTCTAGGCAAGAGAAAAATAAGTATTCAGCCTATAAAAATATTTAAAGTAATCTGTAGATTTTTTTCTGAAAAGTTTTCAAGATGAATTAAGAGGTGGAAATGTTTGCTGGAACAGTACTCTATATTAGGGAAAGAAAAAAAATGCCTGCCATTATTGTCACAGCAAACAAACCTAAGGCTAGAATCATAAGTGAATATCATTCCAACACACACGCACACACACACAGGGCAAGCTCAAGTCTACCTCATCCTCCTCCTCTTCCTCTTCAGGGTACTGCGAGATTCCGTAATGGCTCACAATTTCAGAACTGAACATCTGCAAGATGGTGATATGTCGTAATCATTGGCACCAAAGTACAAGACAAAAAGGAACAACTAAATATTGCCAGTTGGATTAGTAGAGGCCTGGTCACACGGTTAGAAAGAGATAGAGGAAGGTAAGGGTGGGCTCAGGGCATGGGGAATGCTGTCTTTATAAGAGAAACATTGACTACTGTTGCAGGTAGAATTTAAAAGATATTTTTTAAAAATATGCATGCAGTTGAGTTTTATTCTTCCTTATTTTAATACTCCAAGGTAGGAATAGTTAAGTTAAAATAACAACCCAATTTTCAAAAGGGTAATTTAACCATTGTACAAATATTCATTAACAGAATTTTTCAAGGTTAAACTGCTATTAATTTGTAGCAGCAAAATTACTATCTACTATCTAAAATTAGCAATTACAAAAAGCAAACAATTTCTCATAGGAATCTGATTTTAAATATAATTTAAGTTTTGCTATTTTCAACAAAGTATTAAGTAAATCTTAAATTAAGTTTGAGGATTACAGAATAAAAACAGAAAATGTATAACATTTAAAACATTTCTGTAACAAACAATAAGTGTCCAATGTTTGGAAAATAAGTTAAAAATTTTTTAGCATGTCACTTTATAATAAATCAATTCAAAACAAAAACTGTAAAGGAAAAATATTTTTTCTCCCCAAGAGTCATCTTAATTTTTATCCTGCTAATTACTTCTTTTGACCAACTGCCATTTTGAACAGAGATTTTTTAGGAAATATTTTGTCATTT
>CAUZXS010002153.1:0-14411 GCA_963585895.1 Sepioteuthis lessoniana
CAATGTTATTTTGGTAATCTCCCACCAATGCAACCTAGAGAACAGACCATCAAACCATCAGTCCCCAAAGATATTTCCTCATGGACTCACGTTTTTCTAAGAAAGGACGCTGTCAAAGCCCCTCTCACTCCACCTTACACTGGCCCTTACCGCGTGCTTTCACGCACTGACAAACTTTTCACCCTTGACATTAATGGCAAAAAAGAAACTGTATCTATTGACAGGGTGAAAAGAGCCTTTCTTAACACAAACACACAAGAGCCACATATTCCCCCTACTTACACACATGAACATATCTCTACACCTGTAGAAAAAAATACAATGCTAAAAGACAATTACGTCACCACCACACGTAGTGGTCGACGAGTACATTGGCCCAAAAAGCTCTGTAAAACTGTTTATGTATAAAATGTACCCTTCTTTGTTTTACGGCTGCTATCTTTTTCTCTGTCGGCTTTCCGCCTAAGCAGGGGGTGATGTAGCAGCCACAGACCTATTTCCTTTCGCGAATCAATGCCCCTGTTAAGAGAATCGGTCACTCACTGACCAACCAACTGGCAGAGCGCATTGATTCCTTCCCCCTCTCAGGAACTATTTTTCTGGTCCCTTTTCAGTAGAACGGATAACGTCAGAGAGAGTCTGGAGCTAGCAGAAGAAACATATCTCTCCCACATGACTGCACTGATTCCACTTAGAACACTTCGCTCACTGCTAGCTTTAAACACGCTTCCTACGAACCAAGGACCTGCATACAGACCAGCGACGCAAAGAGACACTTTCTCACTCTCATTCCTTCACGCCTGCTACTAATAAACCTTACTTTGTTGTGTTATTAAAAGAAGTTTTGTTATTCATTTGTGTTGCCTAAAAAATATAGTGTTAGGGAAATTAACCAATTCCCCTTTAACGCTATAATCCATTGGGTCTGAAGAAGTCCTGTATTAAGTTTTTTTCTTCATGTTTTTGGTTCACACCAGAAACTGAAAATACGGGACCGAAATAAATTTATAATCATGAATTAACCGGTCTTCGGTTTTTTTCTTAAAGATATATATATATATATATATATACACACTTTTGATTACGCTCATATTATATATATATATATATATATATATATATATATATATATATATATATATATATATATATATATATACACAGTCAGGAGTCTCTTTCTGAAACGAAAGCATTTTTTCTGAAACGAAAGCATTTTTTTAATTTTCTATCAGTCAGACATGTCTTTCTTAATAGTTTTGGTACACTAGTTTGCTTTCTTTGTTCAATGGAAAATGAACCATAACAATTAGATAAAAGAAATAAAAAATAAGGTAAACTGAAGTCTAACTAGGGTATTTAGGATTGTTGAAAAAAAAAAAAGTAGTAATCAAGACTCAAATGGTATTATTTGGAAACATTCTGCATGTCAAATATGCTTGAAAGAATTGAACATAAGATTCATCTGATAAAATGATATGATAGAGTATTATTGTCCAATAAAGATGTTCTGTGTCCTAACTGATGTTATGGTGTCAAAAATGGTACTATTTACCAACCCCTCCGCTCGGGCAGGATATGACACAAGGTCAATTTTTAAGCGGAGTTTAACAGGTTTGAATTCAGAGTTTTCCTTCTCCTAGACTAGTTGCCTCACCAAGGCTGAAGAACCTAGTCCGTCCTACTATTTATCCATAGCTGGAGGGAGAATAAGGGGGTTCATACCTTTCCCAAGGGTATTTGCCCGAAAGTGAACGTAATAGCGCGACTGGAGTATGAACTCGCGTACTACGATTCCGCAGTTCATCGCTTTAACCATTACACCACGAGGACACCCCCTAGGTGTCAAAAATGGTACTCTTTTTGAGTGGCAACTAAAATGTAATATGTGCTGTACTTGACTGAAAAGTTTAGCAGCTCCATCATTGGTTTGGGATGCAAAACATTATTCCTCTTCATTGTACAATTTCCATCCTTGTCAGTTGCAGGTGGTCATGATCTTACATTACATCTGAGCGCCTGATATCTATCTTAAATTTATATATTCTTGGAATATCCTTGCAACTGTTGCTCAAGAAAAATCTCAACTAGTTGCCACCTTTAAATAGTGCCCCATTTCTCTGACCCCAACAATTATTCAATGATCATAGAGTGTTAAATCCTGTCCTTATTCCATGATTGTCACAGCTACACTACCCTTTTATCAATTATATATCCCATATATCATCTGCATGAGTCCATTTCTACAAGTAAGGAAGCTCAAAACTATCCTGCATACAGCAGTCTCTAATTTTTGACATTTAAATTTATGTATATATATTTATCTATGTGAAGAATAAGACAAATACTTAGAAGCATGTCTATGTTGCAAAGGAGAACCAAGTTAGAGAATAGGTCAGTTGATAAAATTTGAAGAGAAGGAAGAAAAGAAGGTAGGGGTGTGTGAGAAATTAGTAGCACCATTCAGTCAGTTACAGATATCTACCCAAAGTAGAATGCTTTTTCTATCTTCTGAGGGAATCAATTACACACACACACAATGAAATACATATGCACACTTGGTTTTCTGCTTACAAACTTAGGAAATATCTTCACTTATAACAAGAGTAACCAACAAATGAATAGTCAGTTTTATAGCAAAAATTTGATGTGTCTACTTATGATTTTTTATATTAATTGGAAATTCCTATTTCTACCTTTCCATCACTTTCTGTTTTTATTCATCTATTTTAAACATCTCTTAGTAAAACTGGTCTCCAAAAACATGACCAGTGTGGATAACTGGTAGATAATTATGGTACTTATTTTCAGGAACTATTAGATAGGAAGAAAGAGTGGGGGTAAGGAAATAGATATTTGATTAAATGGCTTTACCAACACAATGAGACCAGTCAGCTTTATATTGTTTACATAATCAGTTAACTACATCTATAACTACTATTGGAAAATGGTTATTATATTGGCTTTGCAATCCATTGTTGGTCAGTACTGTCCTTTCAGGATGCTCAGTCAATCTGACCCTGTAACTAACTTGAATGAAAAAAAAAAGTTCAAAAATAGGCAGAAATCCCTAATTTTGAGATTATTCAATTGTTTTCTTAAAATTATGATTTAAGATTTTTTTTTTTTTTGAATGGAGAAAGTTCATGAATTTACATACAGTAAAAGTAATATAGCAGTTGATAACAACCTAATAGGAAGTAAACATCTATATTATAATGATCTAGTTGGTTTGGTTTGGTTTGGTTTTATGGCATATCAGCCATTGTAGGTTATTTAATGCAAAATACTGTTTATTGATATATTTTAAATATGTAAGATATGTAGATATTTTCTTGATAACATTTTTAAATAAATCTGAGCTCATTTTTTACACATGGTTAAATGATTTTAAGTATTGCTCTATGAAACAGAAACAATCTAACAGTCATTTGTTTGCGCACATTTAAAAAGATATACATTATATGTAAGAGATTAGTTTGTTGGTAATTTAATTTTTAAACAAGTTAGAACTAATTTGTCTGCATACTAGTATTGCTTTTGTTTCTATACAGTTAAAAGGTTTCAATTATTGCTATCTAACACTTATAATTCTATTCAATATTAATCATTTGTTTGCATACAGTGAAGTGGTTATAAGTATTGCTATTTAATACTAAATATCCTATTTAACATTACCCATTCGTTTGTACACAGTTAAATGATTCCAATATTACTATGTATCACTAACAATTCAATTAAACATCAGTCATTTGTTTACACACAATTAAATGATCAAACAATTCTATTTCCAACAATTCAGAGAGGACCAGGGGGCAATGGCAATGAAGGGGTATTCTTCATTCTCCAAAGTTCCAGCATTATTGGAGCCTCACCATAAGATTGTTTAATGTCATATCCAGGACACTCAATGGGTGTATTCCTACTCCTTGACAGAGATGCAGATGCAACTGGGCTGTAATGATCTGGATTTTGTATATAGTAATATATTGTAACGGTGCATAAATATTTATCCCAGGACGGGAGTTTATTTTACGCATGTGTGACGTCGGGGCAGTCTGGCACTTGACCCCTCACAAAATAAGTCCTAGTTAAGATTCCTTTTTCGGGCGTATGGGAACTGGCAAATAATGTGGGGGTTAATTTGGGGCTAGACTGACCGCTGCTGGCAAAGGGTTTCCAAATTTCACTTTACAAATGTCACCAAATCCTTTCGTCTTCCTACCCCCTTGGATAATGGAAAACATAGACTTCTAGGTTAAGATAAAATATTATTCACTGCAGTCGGAAATTCCAATTTCCCGTGTAATGTTTTTAAAGGCGAATAAGACACTTAGCAAGAATAAATTGAAGCGAATGAAGCTGAAATAGATATATGCAAAAGAAGGCAACTCGACAGATAAACAACATAATGAATATATTTCAACATGAGGGGACATTTAAAATATAACAAAATTTTAATACGTGAGGACCAAACAAATATTTAAGGTACAGGCTATATCACCAGCAGACAGTCTTAAGCACAAGTGTCTCTCTTGACAGTCCCTTTCTTCTTTCTTTCTTTACTTTTAAAACTTGAAAAGATAGTTCAGTTCACTCGTTTGTTTACAGTTTATGAAACGAATTTCTTTCCTTTTCTGAATACATATAAGTTCCAATATAAGTTCAAGGGTTAGGAGGAAAAACAGTTCAAGATGGTATACTTCAAACATCTCATCTGAAGACTATTTACTACATTGATGAGTTTTTCTCACACCAATATTGGGTTAGCTAGTTTTCACTTTTTGTTGTAACTCACAAAAGTTGGCTTGTAAGTGAATACTATAGCATCATGTCTTTTAGCTAGAGATGATTTCTAAAAGATTAAAGTTTCTTACATAAAGATGAGTATATAGTCTTTGGTTCAGAGTAGTTTTAAATAAAGACTTTGAAATGCTGTCCATTGATTTGATAGATATTTCTTTAACTGGTTAGAAGAGATAAATGTTGATATCTGAATTTCTATGTAGCTATCCACTTTTAAGCATAGATTTGTTATCTATAAAAGCTATTGGGATTATTTTCCCTAATATAGTTCTTTTTACTACTAATGTTTTGAATACAGAAAGCCAGTTTCTATGAAAACTATATCAGTAATAGCAGATATGAAAAAATAGAGAACATGAAAATTCAACTCTTTTCTCAGAATGTGATAAAATATGTAGATAACTTTTTTAGAGCCATAGCAATTTAGTAATGAAAAACAGCCAAATCACATGAGTAAAAAATACAAATAAATCACCAAAATGTCATATCAGAATTATAACTATGAAATAAATATATAGTAAATAAATAACATTTGTTTTTGACACTATTTTTGTCTTTATCTTGGCATGTTAAAGATCTAATTTCTTATCTTTGAAAGACATATTATATTCAACAGCTTTTTCAAACAAATCACTTTAATCAAGCTACTGGAAAACACTAAATTAACATATTTCTATATCTGAGCTCATTAAGCTCATTGTCAATTGAAAATTGCCACTTCTTTTTATTTCTTGTAATTGTTAAATAAACTTTGTTTATTGAATTAAGCTTATTCACTTTTGTTTATTCGTTTCTGGTTATAGAATTAAGTATTCAAATAGGAAACATTAATTTTTTTGCAAATAGAAATATTTCTTTTTCATTGGTTTTTCTGATATTTTTTTAAATCTTTATACTGATAACTTGAGAACAATTACTTTTATCTTTTATGTTAAATGAAACTAGATGACACCAAAGTATTTTATTACTTATATATTTGTAATAAAAATGTCAACCATAAATTTGTTAGAATCAAAAATTAATATATACTGATTCTTTTTTATCAGAGTTACAAACCTAATATCCCTTGCAAAGAGAAGAAATTTTTGCTATATTTTTTCTTGACAAAGATTAAAAAGTAAAATACAAATTGTTCAAAGTTTATAAAATAATAAATAAAATGTTGTCAAATGCATTTCAAACTTTATGCTGAGTTTGTATAACTTAGATCTTTGTATATTTATATGACATCAATTGAATTCAGATTAGGACCAGTATACTTAAACTGTACCTAATTTACTTTAAAGTTTAAAGCAATTTTCTCAAGTGACTTTAACATTTATGAGCTTGGCACTTGGAATTAATAACCCTTAGATCTTTATAACCATCAGTCCCAGACTTTGACAACCTATCTAACAATTAAGAGGTTGCACAAACAATTTTTAGGGCCATTAGCTTAGCTAAGAAGTTGTCAGCAACATGTTACATAAGAGAATTTATTTTAAAAAACTGAAGAATTATTTTTAGATTCTACCCAGTTGAATTCATAAGTAAAGTTTGGCAATTCAAATCCACAAACAGTTTTAGTAAACGTTTTCTTTAAGTTAAACTTGCTTTGTTCACAATATACTGAAAATTTGAGCATGAACATCCATCAATTTGATCAATTCTTAGTGGATTTGTTTTTCATTAGATGGACTATTACTGTGATGTTACACAAGATGATGCTAAGCTTAATGAATGATTAGAAATATCATTTCCATATAAAAATTAAGCCAAACTAATTTTTTATAGATTTATTTGGGAACTGTAAACATTAAACAAGAGTGAATACCTTTGTTTACAACAACTGTAGTAGATTATAATCAATAATTTAACAAGAGTGACAGCATTCATTTAGTCACATATTTTATTCATAATACTTATACATACTTAAATTTTATGAAAGTGAACTGATAGTAAAAAGAAAAAAATAAATGAAAATTAATCCATATTATAAGGATCCATTTTTTTTAATGTACGTTATCCCTAAAAAATTTTAGTAAGATTTTAGTTAGTGTAATAGCATCAAAATACTTCAACTTAGGGAACAAAGCATTTCAATTTTTAACCTAATAATAATAGTGGGGTTGTCAGTCATGCTTACCAAAAGATTATTATTTCCCAAAGGAGATAACTATTAATTGTTAATCATGGTTTACTTCCCTATATTCATTTGCAATTAATTATATGAGGGTCAGCTGGAAAGTTCATTGGCTGACCAAGATACTCTTGTGAAATGTGATAAAAGAGGTTTATTTTTCAGCATAATCCCCCTTGTGGTCCACACTTCTTCCATCATTGTTACAGTGTTTGGATCATTTGGTCAAAAAAGTCATCAACAGTAGATATGATGTCATCATATGAACTTTTCAGTGCCCTACCTACCCTTGCAAATTTTATAAACAAAGTTTAACAGTCATCAAAAGTAACTTTTAAGTAAACTTAAATAAAAGAGATATTTAGCAAAAGTCAGAAACAACCAAGAGAAAGATAATTTTTTCTTCCTCATAATCTCACATAGGATGAGATATGGATCATAGTAACATATATTGAATATTAAAAAGTATTGAAATATATATATATATATATATATATATATATATATATATATATGGATCATAGTAACATATATTAAATATTAAAAATTATTGAAATATATATATATATATACACACATATAAACACACACACACCTTAAAGGTTATAGTATTATCAACCCTAAGTACCTAATGCAAGCTATAATTAAATTTTAAACTTTTAGTAGTTTAAACAATTAACCCTAACATACCATTAACATTTACATAATCTGGAAAAAATGATTAGTCACAGATTATACTAGTTGTTTAATTTGTAGCTTCAAAGGAGAATGTAGCCAATGTCACATTTATGTTGGAGTATTTCAATTGCATTTAAAAAAAACTCTTAGAGAATAAAGTAATTTCTAGTTCAATTTGTAACTGAATTATAATTTTACAAGGTCATCATTCATACTGAACATTATTTTTTAATTGTGAATAACAGAGATAACAATGAAATTATGATCCATAACTCCATTCTAAACAGAAGCATCAATATCATCATGAACAGCTGTTACAGAAGGATCCTAGTAGTTGTTTCGTTTAATAATAAATACTTTAATTCAGACAAAACAATTTATTTCAATACAAACCAAGCTGAAAAGATGACGGTAAAACAATGAATTTAAAAATGTTGAGTGAGTATGGTTAGTGAAATTTGGAAACAAAGCAAATACTAACTTTGTTTGACATGAGAACTTTAGAGCAGATTTAGCAGTGATATCAACTTCGTTCTTCTAGGTACCCATAAGTAAGCAAGTACCCAGATGACATAAACAGACATTTTTTTTAATTCACATAAAAATATAGAATTTTAATTAAAACCCCACATTACAAAAGATCCAGAAAAGTGTGTAAAATTTAATAATAACTTTGATTTCATTATAATTTTCCTTGTTGTTTTAGAATCAATTCCCTTTTCCTGTGATTAGTTTGTAGTAAAAATGAATATAGCCAATTTGATAATTAAGATGGTTCCTCAAATATTGTGTTCTGCAGTTTTATGTTCTGCTAGGGAGATGGTTCCTCAAATATTGTGTTCTGCAGTTTTATGTTCTGCTAGGGTAAGCAATATTTTAGTAGTGGTTGGTAGTATCATAGTAGCTGATGTATTGACATGTTGTGCATTTGAAAGTCACACAGATGAACATGCAACATAATCTAATTCAGGAACTTATGCTTTATGAGTTTGAACTGGACTATATCACTGTGGAAGCAACCAAAAACATTTGTGTGAAAAGTGAAGGCACAGTTAATCACAGTACAGTAACAAGATGATTCAAGAAATTTTGCTTGGCTGGCAAGAACCTCTGATCAGGCAAGGCCAGGTAGGCCTAAAACCAGTTTCCAAAGCTGTGCTTTAAGTCATGGAGGCAAATCCAGCAAGAAGCAGGTAGGCTCAGGATTTCATAGTCCAGTGTGGTTCATCATCTTCACAACCTCAGCAAAAATATCCAGAGCTGCCAAATTTTGCACCACATCATCAAAATATTGTAAAACTTTTGACTTATACTAGTACAAATGGCTTAAAAAGAAGAAAGTACTTAGTGAACAGGAGTAAAGCTGCTGCTTGTTAACAACTGAGCTAAATAGACTGGCCAGATCTCTCCTAAAATATTTTTTCTTTCTTCTACTACTAAAAAACAATGTTCTAAAGTAAAAAGAGAATGTGCTCTAGTTTGTGCAAATGGCTACTTCATTCTTAACATATTGTAATTATTTTAATTAAGTTATAAGTTATATAGGTGATTTGCCCAGATTTGTATTAAAGAAAGATTTAAAAAAGAAGAGAGCAAGAGTGGGCATCATTCTTTCCTAACTATAAAAAAAGAGTCAGTTTTTACTCTTATTGATACTTCAAAGAATAGAGCTGACTCAAGGTACCAACAAAATAAACACTTGTCCAGGACACCAAATATCAGGTGATATCATGTGTCCAAGATTGTGCAGTATGTTATTATGTGAGCATTGATTCAAACCGAACATTATTGGTGTTGTAATTGATATAAATTTGTTTCATGTAATATGATGTACTTGTTGTTACTACTACTACAACTACAAATAATAATCTTATAATTATTGTCAGTAATGTAAATGGACACATTTCCTTGTTATAATGATGAATTTGTTTTATTCATCTAATGATACTTAAATGCTGTATTGGAACTCTTTTATCTAATTATTGTAATGAATTTTATTCCTGTAAACCATAAATAGATACTTTAAAAGGCTCTGAATTTTAGTTGACTAGGTGGGAAGAGCCACAGCCAGCCTTGATGTACAGTCTATTTCACTAAATAAATCTCTGTATTCCATAAAATTAAAATCCCTATAATCAGGTCAATAGAGTTCCTTCTTTGCATAATTTGTTTTGTACTTGTAAATTTTTTTTTATCCAGTGGCTGGATCCTATGTCAGAATTGTATGTAACATACAATTCTGATGTGTCTAGCTTAGCCGGGGAATTTTCACTGAAACCAAATCCCTCGGCTTTCCTAGTTGAATTGAGATAACTGCCACTATTCGCCACATTGTGAATTTTATATCCGAATAGCGGTGTTTTAGTTACCTCAGGTCATTTCAACTGTGGGAGTTGATCTAATTTTGGCTGGAATCTATGCCAAAGTAAAAAAAAAAAAAAAAAAAATCAATCACAGTTTATGGAGAAAATAGTTCCTGTTGCAATTCACAAGAACACGAAAAAAAGAGAAAAGCAACACTTTCGATTTTTGTACAACTTTCTCAAAGCTATTGTCTTTATCTCACCATAGAAATGCGTAGAATACAAAAAGAAAAAAAAATCACATAAAACTTATCAGCTCATTTCAGGTGACAGAGAGGTCAGGAGAAGGTGTAAGGAAGACAATTATTGATTCTTGGTTACTTATAACAGTTTGTTTATCTCAGTTTTGTTGGCATAATGATCAGGATTCACAAAGTTGTTATGTTAACAATTGGTTCTGAGCAGGTCAGCACAATTCACAAAGTCATTTCGTCTCATCGAACTCACGCTTTGAACTCTGTCAAAAAAAATGTCTGTCTCTGATTGCGGCCAAGAACTGAATTCTTTGAACTCTCGCTTCGAACTCTCAACTCTGAGCTCTGAACTAATTCCTGACTTCTCCCTCAACTGCTGACTGGACTCTTCACACTGTTTACATGAATTGGGGGCGGGGTACTGACAAATTTTGGTTACACTCATAAATAATGATATGTAAATTGCTTGGACCACCGATATTTTGTATATCTTTTAAAAACTCCAGATGGTCATTTTTTTAAGAGGTACTAAAAATGAATTCTGGATGCCCTGCTGATATCTGTCCAGACAATTATCATTAAATCGAAAAAAATCCACTTATCCTGTCTTCCTCTTGTATGCCTGGATTCCATCCTTTAGGCCACACAAGATTTCATTAACCCTTTTATCACAGGATTCAACCAACCAATCCATCTCTCCACTCCCCGAACCATTACTTTACTTACTAAAGACTCAATTCCAAGAATGTCATTAAAAAAAAAAAATTTTTTAAAAGATAGAAAATAAAATGATAAAAAAAATAATAGGAATTTTCTTTACTTATTCTCTGTATTATGGAAAAACAAACTTTTTTCTAAATCTATCCTTCTATCCATTTAATTAATAAATTCATTCTAATCCCTTAGAATCGTTGATTAATTAATCCACCTGGGGCGGGGAGTTCTCTCTGTCACACAATTATGAAAAGAAATCTTAATTGAAAGCCATAGGCTACCTCCTGAAGAACAAAAAAGATAGCAAATGAGAATGCTAGAAATCAGGTCCAGGCCATGAATCAGTGCTATCCACATGGTTGAGCCATATCATATTTATCCACAGAAGCAGTAGGAACCCAGAAATATGCACCAGCCAATGCAATCAACCCACAAGAAGTTCAGATGAAAGGAGTTGATGCTGTGACAATATCCTCAGGTACTGAGCATAGCTCTTACCAGGTCAGTGATCACATGTGGATCAAGGTGCTGCAGAGTCAGTGTGCTACAAGGTTTGACAGGGGTCAGTTGACTAAAATAAACATTCTTTTCTCAAGGACAAAATGACTTGCCACAGTAAAAGATCTGCACCCAAACCACAGTATCATCCCATTGGAAGAAGACTGAGAGCACAACAACTTCAGAAAGCAGGTCAGAGAGTCTGCTACATGATGAAGGAGATGCAGAGTTGGACAGTTCACCCAAAGAGGAAATGAGAGAGAAAACAGAACCCCCCTCACCATCTTTGCTAAAAAGCAGCCAGCAAAAGTGACTTCTGCTAGGCTGCCACCTTTATGATCAGATCAGATCAGTAGTGGGCAGAATGGCATAGCATAGCATAAACTTAAATATAAATTGTCTGTGCTGGAATGACACAGCACATGGGTCATTGAGCTAGACTAAGGTTGGCAGCATGCACAAAATGCTCATTTTTCTGGTGAGCAGGAAGTTTGACAAAATGAAAAAATAAGCAAGTTTTTGTTGGAACAACAGTTGGCTTTTGCACTCAGCATAATACAGACTGGGGTGTTGTGATGTGTGCTAAACTAGAGTCCCTTGAATGTTGTTCCAGTGTTCAGTTAAAATCCTCCTATCGAACATAGAGACTGTTTTTTTGTTACAGTGTTCTGCCTTTAAGAGTTAAGAAATGACATTTATTTTATCACTGAATAATTATGGAATTCTTTTTATCAAATTTAACACAATGTAAAATTCTATTTCTATGTCACCAGAAGAACTTTAAGGTTTAAATTACTATAACAATGGAATTTTTTATTACTCAGTAGTGAGACTGAGTTGTGTGGGATATTAGTCACATCGTATATAAGGAGGTCAATATAAACAACATTTTGACAGTGTAAATAATCTGGTTTATTGTAAAAATTACATGGTTTCTTGTGCTGTAGAATTCATTTTAATAAATGACAATGGAAAAAATTTCTCTTTCAACCTGTAATTGTCAGACAATAGAAAACTAACAAAGTTTATATTATAATTGAAAAAAGATTATGTTCATTTTATAGCCAGCTATTAAAAAAGATCAATATTCTTGTGCTTTTATGGACAATATAAGAAATTATAATGTGAGAGTAGAAAAAAAAAAGAAAAATATAAACTTACTTCATGTAGATCTGTTGAATCCAAGCAAATTGTACAAATAAAGATAGCTTCTTTTCTAGATGAATATAAAAATAGAGTGCAGTTGTTAGTCAGCACCAAATACTGAAAGTATCAGTATGAGAGAAAGGACACAGAGTTGTAAGTGAGAGGACTGAACAGAATCAGAGTGGTTCTTCTTTATACACTTGTAACAGAGATTATTTGGTATTAAATTTCCCTTTAGTACATATATATTTGTTTAGGGCTGGGGTGTGGTATTAACAAAACGTTTAGTAAGATACACTGAAAACATTTACAAATGAAGAAAAAACTTTATAAAACACTTTCCTACAATTTCTTGCCAGATTTATTCTAATAAAATTGCTCTGCTTTAGTAAGAAGTGTAATTAATAATTTATTATTGTTGGTTTTTAAATACTTTCATACTGAATTTTTTAAAGAAAGTTCAAACAAAAACATTAGACAAATTAATTTTTGTTTTAGATGCTTACTGGGATGGTATAAACATTTTTGAGGGATCTTTTTTTTTTTTTTGTCTCTCACTGGTCACACAACTTGGTTAGGTTGAGAGAGGTAGCTACTCATGTAGTGCCTTGAATAAGAATACCCAAGCAGAGCCCATTCTTCTTTAGGTCATCAACTGGTTTGAATTCAGAGTTTTCCTTCTCCAAGACTGGTTGCCTTACCAGGGGAGGGGATGCAAACAGCCTCATTCAGGAGTTGAATTCGAGTAGCATAGTCTACCTCCTACAATGATAACTTATGCCATAAGTGCCTCAACAGGTAGTTCTTTATATTTGCCCAAAATCATCGCTGAGGAAATTAATTTTGTCTCATTTCATGTACAATAACTTGAGTTTTGACTGTCGCCAGACTTTGAATAAATGATTATGTTTACCTTATCTTAAAGTACTAGCCAGAAAAAGTAAATTTAGCTAGCATGTTAGTAAGCCCAAAATGATATTGATAGACAAATGAGAAACAAAAATAAACAGTTTGCTTAGAAATTTGAAAAAAACATTTTGCTACAGTTGTTCCCATGAACAAATCTCTTTATATATAACACAAATGAACAGATTTAAAAAGAAAAAAAACCTAGACATTAGAATAGCAAAGAAACCAAGTACAGAAAGCATAACATCCCTTAAGCACTAAACAACTTTAATGAAAAACATTTGGAACAGCACCTGCATGTCCACACAGACACACACACACATATAATTAAACCTAATAATGGTATATTAGTCTCACTGGATGTAGAAAATCTATTCACTAATGAACATGTCAATGAAACAATTGATAATAACATAAATAATATTTATAACAACCTCTTAAAAATCAACTCTAATATACTTTGCAAAATACACCTAACATGCACAACTGAGGTTCCATTTCATGACCATCTTGGTAATATTTAAGTTCAAACAGATGGGATATCTATGGGGTCTGTCCTGGGCCTGATCTCCAGTAATTTCTACACGTCCGACCTCAAAAATAGAACATTTAATAGCATTAGAAAATCTTCAATACACCTATGATATGATGATGATATATTTATTCTTGCTAATGATATTAATGAAATAAGCATACTACAAGTCACCTTCCAAAAAATTCACTTCTGAACATAACTCATGAACTAAACAAAAACAATAAAATTTAGTTTTAGATGTTCTCATAAATACTAACAATAATAACAATAACTTAACTACCTCTACTTACAAAAACCCCTCTAATAACAACTCCTGTACCCTCAACTTTAAAAGTGAATGCCCCTTCTAAAATAAAAAAGCAATTATTAATAACCTAATATCTTATGCAAAACTACTCTCTTCCTCCACCAAAACAATATTTTACAAAGAAATCATCATCATCATGTTACAC
>CAUZXS010002154.1:0-17500 GCA_963585895.1 Sepioteuthis lessoniana
TGTTTTGTTGATGCTTGTGTTCTCTGTAGTGTTTCTGGTGGCTGTACTATTATTTTTCTTATTTAGAGGTCTTCCTATCAGCGTTAGCGGATGGTTCTCCAGTCAAGTCTCTGTGAAAGCAAGTCTCCTTAAGTCTCATTTTGTGATTTATCGTTTCGTCTCTGTCATCACGTAATCTACATCTGCTGTTTTATTGCGTCTTTTCAGTTCTTCTTTTTATCATTATTATTAAGAGTTTTTCACATCAGGGTTAGCTGATGTTTTTTCACTGGAATTTGAGTGACAATAAGTCTCCTCAATTCTCCAGGACTCTTCTCTGGTCGATCTCAACAATGCTCTAGTTGTGACAGTCTCCACATGTCCCGTTATTTCAAAGTCCTCCTGTCTTAGTACTAATCCACTGGTGACTGTACCAAGAGCACCGATTACAATAGGTATAATAGTCACTTTCATGTTCCACATTTTTTTTATATCCCTTGCAAACTCCAGGTACTTATCCCACTTCTCCCATTCTTTTAACTTCGCTCCGTGGTACGCTAGGACAGTAAAATCTACAATCCCACGAGTTCTCTTTTTTTCTGTTGATTATTTAAGGTCTGATCGTCTGGTCATGATTAGGTGATCAATTCGTACTTTAAATTTCCAGAAGAAGATTATATGTGTCATTATTATTATTTGTTCTCTTTTGAGAGTTTTTCACACTAGTGTTAGCTGATAATTTTTCACTGGAGTTTGAGTGACACCAAGTCACCTCAAGTCTCCATGAATTTTTTCAGTATTCTGGCTGATCTCAATAATGCAGTAGCTTGGATAGTGTCCACTCGTCATGTTATTTCCATGTCCTCCAGTCCTTGTATTAGCATTAATCCTTTGGTGACTGTACGAAGAGCACCAATTACAATTGATATCATCGTAACTTTCATGTTCCACAGTTTTTCAAAATGCTAGCAAGTTCCAAATACTTATCCCTCTTTTCACATTCTTTCAAATAAACTCTGTGATCAGCCGGGACAACAAAGTCCACAATTCTTTTTTCAAATTTCTTTTCTTTTATTGGTTGATTATTATAAGATCTCGTCTTCTGATCGAGACCTGATGATCCGATTGTATCTCGAAATACCAGAGGAGATTGTGAGTCTCTTTCTCAAGGACAGGTTCTGGGTTGTACATATACTATTTGTTCATACGGTTAAACTTCAACTTCATGCTCATTATCCAGTGGATCACCATGCCAACCAAGTCTTACCATGTCTTATATTCTTCTGCGCTAATGTGCTGCATTCGCTTATTATGTGATCGATCGTTTCGTCTCTTTCACCACAATAACTACAGATGCTGTTTTGTTTGGTCTCATCTATTTTCCGTTTTATATGGTTAGTCCTTATGGCGTTGTTTTGTGATGCTGTTAGAAGATATTTAGTTTCTCACAGAAGGTTTTCTTTTCTTAGCCACGTCCACGTTTTCTCGTGTGAGATGTCGCTTGTTAGTTACTTCAAACGTCTATAGAGTTGTTTTTATTCCCACTTTGGTTTTCTGGTTATTGTCGTTCCGCTGGCCACACACACACACACGTGCACACATATATACACTCACACACACAGACACACACACACAGACACACACACGCACACAATATTTTTCCATTTGAATATCGTTTTTTTGTTTATCCGTGTTTAGAAAACAGAACACTTTAAATGTGTTTATATGGTGGCGACTTCCCGGCCGACTAATGTGTTTACAATAGACCGCCTGGCATGGTTTTAGAAAAGTAAGCGAGCAGACCATTGTTAGCGAGTTCGATCCTCACTGGCTGTCCCTTGCTTCTGTCCTTGAGCCAAACTAAACTAACCTTGAGCCAAACTAAACTAATCTGAGTAAATATCTTCTACATATGTATGGAAAACAGGGATACGCATATATGGGGGGGTGCAGTGTTGGGCTAACGGTTTACAGACCGAGGAATGAAAACCGGCGTACTGAGTTCGAATTCCGGCTGAGGTAATTTGTATTTAGTTTATACAAATTATCAAGAGAAAGTAACGAATCCTTTCATATCAGTACAGTAATGACATTTCAATGTTCCATAAGATTATTTGAATTCATATATACATGTTTCTTTTGGCTTTCCGACGTACACAGATGAACTTACCATTGCTAAAAATGATTAAATCTTTGTATGCAAAACACACACTCACACACACACACCTAAAAGTTATATATATATATATATATATATATATATATATCGAAAATTAAAATCTCATAATGCAAAAAATATTTTTCTCTAAGACATGAAGTAACTATATATATATATATATATATATATATATATATATATATATATATATATATATACATATATTGTTACAGTTTGGAATAAAATCCCACTGTATGTGAAATCAGAATATTAAACCTATATCCAATAATAATAATAATAATAATAATAGTTGGAAATCAGAGGAAGAATTGAGACCAAAAAGACTACACTATCGTTGATATCGGACAGAATACTCCGAAGAGTCCTGGAAATCTGATAAGACTTGCTGTCACCTAGATTCCAATAAACGACTGCCAGCTGACGCTGATGTAAAAAAAAACAACTCGCAAGGAACAAAATAATATATTAGTATTAATACTATTTTATGACTGTTAAATTATGTGTATTTATGACTTTGTGTGTGCACGCGTGTACGTGTGTGCTTGCGTGTGCATATTGATAGATAATAACAGAGATGGATAGATTGATAGATATGATGAAATTGAAATATATTCATATATATGTTTATATATATATATATATATATACACGCGTGCGCACACACACACACACACACACACACACACACACACACACACACACACACACACACACGCACACCCACACATATATATATATATATATATATATATGCATATAAATATTCATTACAATGGTGGAATCTACCGGTTTTTGAATATGATAATTGGCGCCAAACAATCAATCAATTAATCAATATATATATATATATATATATATATATATATATATATATATATATATATATATATATATATATAAACATAAATACTGATACCCCAAAATACGATGAAATTGAACAGTTTGGTGACTTTTTTCGCCAGCTAACCAACTCTGCGTTTAACTAGGCTCGCCATACGGTTCACGTATATTTTGAAATCTCTCAACTATTAAATAAAAGAACATTTTTTGAGGAAAGCATTTCGTGCTTTAAATTCTCTGAACTTTTGTTACCTCCACATGTATACACACACACACACACACATATATATATATATATATATATATATATATATATATATATATATATATATATATAGGGGTGGTAGAGGTTGTGATGTACACACAGTAGAGTTTAACAAGTTTGAATCTAATTTTCCTTCTTCTAGACCGGTTGTCATACGAAGGTTAAAGAGCCCGGTCTTCCCTACGATTAACCCATAGCTGGAGGGAAAATAGTAGCATGCACACTTTTCCTAAAGGTATTAGCACTTACATATATATATATATATATATATATATATGTATGTATGTGTGTGTGTGTGTGTGTGTGTGCCTGTGTCTCTGTGCATATATATATATATATATATATACATTTTTCTGTATATATAAATGTATATACTGAGAGAGAGAGAGAGAGAGAGAGAGAGAGAGAGAGAGAGAGAGAGAGAGAGGGAAGACTGTGTTATTACCTTTGCCCCACTCTATATATTCATTTACTTAGCTTCCTTAGTTGTAGCATTACGTCAGAAGTGTTGAGCAGCAAGAGAGAATCGAACTCACTTACACTCGCCTGATATTCTAGCTACGTGAGGTTATGGGTATGTGCATCTATCTTCGCACAAGTACGTGTGCTTATGTGCGTATGAGTATGGTGCGTGTATGCGTGTCTATGTGTATGTATGTGTGTGTGTGTGTTTGTGTGTGTGTGTTTATTTTATTGTGTGTAAGTGCACTCAAAGCTAAATTTGGTATTGTACAGAACAAACATATTTCGACGCATACAAAATATAATTAAACAATCAATCACGTACATCTACGGAAACACGAAGAAAATATGTTAATACACACACGGACACACACATACACACACATGCATATACATCTACACAATATGTATTTATCATTGATATATATTACAATATCTACTCTAAAACCATTGTGTACACACAGAAGTATATTTGTTGTCATCCGTTCTTGTGTACATTGTATTTGCGCTGTTTACTTTTGTTTTCCGTTATTTATAAATTATATCAGCGTGTCTAAATTAAACATGTCCAAATAATTTTTATAAAATAAGCTGTCTGTGAAGTGAATAAGCTTTCTACTCTCATAATATAACGTTTTGAATGGATACGGTCGAATGCATTCTGACACAGACGAGTCAACCCTAAGTGCGCCTGTGTAAATCAATTTTATTGTTTGCAATCAAACATAAACATATTACATCGCCCGTGCGGTGTGCGTGTCTGTTTGGGACTAAAAACGCCCAAAGTTAGTTACTTTATCATTAACGTGAAACCACAGTCATAGAACCTTTCTGTGAGGATCGAACTCACTGCCCTCATCATTTTAGTTTTCAGGACTACAAAGAGCGCTCAAACGCTAGTGTTTTTAATCAAGATCATGAAATGAAGCCAAAGTGTTTTTCTTTCTTTATTAATTCTAAAAGAAAATATCTCTGTATTACCGAAATCTGGAAAAAAACATAAATAAAAACGGCATATCCTAGCGAGATTTTTATTAGAGTAATACACTCAAAGAATAAGGCAAGTTCTAGTCCAATTTGTAACGGTATGATGATTTTATAGGGTCAATGATTTTTAAATCCTCCAAAATCCCGATGTATATATTTACCCAACCCCTTCACCCAGGACAGGATGTGACACAAGGCCAATTGTTTAGTGGAGTAAAATTGTTCCGGATTCAGTTTTCCTTCTCCTAGATCAGTCGTCATATGATGGCTAAAGAGACCAGTCAAATTTACAATTTATCCGTGATTGGGAAGTGAGAAGAGACGGATTCATGCCTTTCCCAAGGGTAATAGAGTAAAGTGAAACGCAAACAACCTCTCAGGGGATTTGAACTCGCTTCGCTGGTTCCATTCCTCACGACGATAGACCGAACGCCTACTGATATAACAATAACTTTTGAAATTAATGCTACTTATATCCCTTCTTTAAATGGAAGCATCGATATCCTTCATTAAAACGGGAAACCAATAGTTCACGCGTCGTCTAGTAAATGAATAAATCTTTCTCGAGTTTGACTACATTTTTTTTATAAATACATCTAATTATGTTTGTCTATATTTCTTGTAAATTATTCTGTATTGGTCCGCTTTGTGGCAAGTCAAAATCGGATTTACTACTCTCACGTTATAGCATGTCCGTGTGTAGGTGGGTATGTTTGAAGATAAGGCGAATCTTCGTGCCTGCGTGCATGTGTGCGTGTCTTGAGAAGAAGAAAAAAAGGTGCCTCTTTATTCAATTTAATTCTTTTTATTTTTTCAAAATCTCTTTTCAAAGTTACTTCCAAAATAAAAGGGTTACGAAACCATTGAATATTCGTTGTTTTGTTTGGTTTAATGATATATAGTGTGGCTCTAAAGTTTCTTACCATTTTAAAAATTTAATTAAAAAAAAAAAAAAAAAGAAACCTATAGAAACTTTTCTTTTGATTATATATCTTTGCTAATTTTCGGAATTTTCCAAAAATGGTAAGAGACTTTTACGCCACTCCGTATAATATTCAATTCGATAATTATCGTAATAATTGTAAGAAGAAGAAGAAGAAGAAGAAGAAGAAGAAGAAGAAGAAGAAGAAGAAGAAGAAGAAGAAGAAGAAGAAGAAGAAGAAGAAGAAGAAGAAGAAGAAGAAGAAGAAGAAGAAGAAGAAGAAGAAGAAGAAGAAGAAGAAGAAGAAGAAGAAGAAGAAGAAGAAGAAGAAGAAGAAGAAGAAGAAGAAGAAGAAGAAGAAGAAGAAGAAGAAGAAGAAGAAGAAGAAGAAGAAGAAGAAGAAGAAGAAGAAGAAGAAGAGAAGAAGAAGAAGAAGAAGAAGAAGAAGAAGAAGAAGAAGAAGAAGAAGAAGAAGAAGAAGAAGAAGAAGAAGAAGAAGAAGAAGAAGAAGAAGAAGAAGAAGAAGAAGAAGAAGAAGAAGAAGAAGAAGAAGAAGAAGAAGAAGAAGAAGAAGAAGAAGAAGAAGAAACACGATACTGAGGGGAGTGCTGGAAGTACTCACGAGATTTAGCGTCGTTTGATTAGAAATCAATTTAATGAATGGAGAAGTTAGGGGGAGGGAAAAGGGAAAGGTAGATGAACGTTATTTTGATAATAATAATAATAATATGTTACTAACGGAGATACCAATTTTAGTAGGGCCCTCAAAAAGCCTGGAAAAAAGCCCCTCAAAAAGCCTCAAAAGCCCCTCAAAAAGCCTGGAAAAAGAGACTGAGGGGGGTGGAGGTCTGTGGAAGAATCGAAACCATTTAGACCATTGCACTGTTAGGATCAGCAAGAATTCTTTACAAGAGTCCAGGAGACCCAACGAGACTTGCTGTCACTCAGACTCCAGTGAAAGACGGCGCTAAAAACTCGCAAAGGGTGCAAAATACTCGCAAAGCGAAAATGAAAGGAAACAAAAAGATTGACCGAATCTTAAATCTTTCCAAAAACGTAGAAAAAACTCATAAGGACTGAAATCTTCTTCTTCTTCTTCTTCTTCTTCTTCTTCTTCTTCTTCTTCTTCTTCTTCTTCTTCTTCTTCTTCTTCTTCTAATCATTATTATTGTTTTACCTCTTTGAGAGATTTTCACATTAGCACTAGCTGATGGTATTTCACTGCAGTTTGAGTAACAGCAAGTCTCTTCAAGTGGCCAGAATACTGAGAAGAGTCCTGGAGACTTGAGAATACTTGCTGTCATTCAAACTCCAGTGAAAGACTATTAGCTAACGGAATTGTGAAAAACTCTAAAGGAGTGAAATAATCATAATAATAATAATAATAATAATTAGAAGAAGAAGAAGAAGAAGAAGAAGAAGAAGAAGAAGAAGAAGAAGAAGAAGAAGAAGAAGAAATTAGAGAAAAAAATCTGTCAGAATAATGAGAAAGGTATTGAAATTTTAGGGTATTTGCTATCACTCTTCCAGAATTGCGCCCTTGTACCTGACTAAGCAAAGCTTGGCGAATATGTCACATATATCACAATCGTGCATTGGTCAATGAGAAATTTCAAATCTCGTGAATTCGATCCGTGACTTTGTGATGTACTAAGTTCAGTTTAGTAAATAATAATAATAGTAATAATGATACTGAGAAGAGTCCTGGAGACTTGAGTTGACGTCCTGGCACTTAAACTCCAGTGAAAAGCCATCGGCTAACGCTGGTGTGGAAAACTCAAGAAGGAGTTAATAATAATAATAATAATGATAATAATAATAATAATATAAACTTGTCCTAAAGATGATTACTGTGACGATGGTGATGATGACAACGATACTACTACTACTACTACTACTACTACTACTACTAATAATAATAATAATAATAATAATAATGATAATGATAATAATAATTATAAAAAATAATGTAATTCGATTATTGTTATAACAACTCTAACAACTAATAATAAGATTGACAATAGATACCTATATCAATAATGACGCTGATGATACTACTACTATTACTACTACTACTAATGATAATAATAATGACAAAACAATAATAATAATAATATCAAAGTGGCCGATTGTACTAATTGTGATTGGTGCTTTTGGCACAATAACTAAAGGATTATTAAAAGGCCTGGAGGACTTGGAAGTTGGCGGACGGGTAGAGACTATCTGAATGACAGCTTTACTGAGAACGGCCAGAATACTCAGAAGAGTCCTGGAGACTTGAGGAGACTTCCTGTCACTCAAACTCCAGTGAAAAACCATTTGCTAATACTGATGTGAAAAACTCTAAGTAAACAATAATAATAACACTGCTCCGGCAAACCACAGAATAAAACTGAAAGAATGTGAAAAGAAGGATTCCTTGCTAGGGAATTGAAAAAATTATGGAACATGAAAGTAACAATTATACCAGTTGTGATTGGTGCTTTTGGTACAGTAACTAAAGGATTATTAAAGGGACTGGGGGACTTCGAAATAAGAGGACGAGTGAAGACCATCCAAACTACAACATTATTGAGAGCGGCCAGAATACTGAGAAGAGTCCTGGAGACTTGAGTAGACTTGCTGTCACTCAAACTCCAGTGAAAGACCATCAGCTAACGCTGATGAGAAAAACTCTAATAACAATAATAAAAATAATGATAATAATAATAATGATTATGATAATTATAATAATAAGAAGGACGTATTTTTAGAAATTCTGGAAACCCATGAGAAAAAATAAATGGCTTCTTCAAAGAGAGAGAGAGAGAGAGAGAGAGAGAGAGAGAGAGAGAGTTAAAAAATGGTTCTTTATTTCTTCGTTGGGAAAGGTTCTGTACTTCCTGGCGAGACACGGGAAACATCGCGTAAGTTGGTCAGCTAATTCATCTGACCAACTACCGATTAATCTGTTCACATTCCTCGAACTTTAGGTTATCACCTCGTGCGAGCGTACACACGAGCGTGACTGCCAATACTGATCAGCGTGTACCTATGCGAGTGCATGAGCGTATGTGAGTGCCGCAGTGTGTGTGTGTATGTGTGTGTGTGTGTTAGTGTTTTTGTGAATGTGCCTATGTGTTTGTGTGGGTGTGTGTGTCTATTCTACGAGAAAACAAACGTAATTCATCTCGTAATATTATAATTCCTTAATAACCCATAAGAAGCGAATTATGTTCATCTGCGAAATGAGACGAACATTGTGGGTAGTAGGTGGGGTGGGCATGAGATTCTTAGATTTCAAATTATGTGGGTGGTGCTTGGGGTGGGGGAAAGAAAAAGTCTTTCGTTTCTTCCACCTTTCAAGTATATACCAGCTCTCTCTCTCTCTCTCTCTCTCTCTTCTTCTTCTTCTTCTTGTTAATATTCTTCTTCTTCTTCTTCTTCTTCTTATTATTATTATTATTATTATTATTATTATTATTATTATTTTCGTCTCCTTTTTGTAACTTTTAAATATTTAAGGAATTGAAATACTTTGATTCTTAATTAAGCTTTTTAAAAAATTATTTCCATACCAACAATTTATATTTATTCAATTTTTAATTTAATTTTTTTTTTTTTTTTTTTTTTTTTACTTTGCCTCATATCACAAATATACCGAACAAAACTTGATGATGGCTTCCTGAAGGTCGGAAAAACTAGTCGTGAAAATCATCTTTTTTTTTCATTTTTTCTAATCAGTATCTTGCTTAATTTTAAGTTAGACATGATGCAGAAAAAATCAACTAAGAGTTTTATCTTCATTCTATTATAGACGAGCCGTGAATCCTTTGGGTTCCGATTGTAACAGCGATCCATAATGATAGTAATGATTTTATTAAGAAAGACTAGAAGGATTCTTATTAGCAGTCATCCTCATCATACCGAGAATTTGGATGATTAAAAAATGACGCTGAGCGCGGATTAGGACTCCATAAAATTATGAAAATTGCTTAATTCTATGAGCTGAAGTCTTTTAAGTATATCGCTCTAATCAAAGTTTCGATTTGATGTGGGTTTTTTTTCTGAGTTACGGTTGCATGCATTACATATATGCATCCATTTCCATTGTTTAAAAGCAAGTCGTAACAACACATTTCAAACTTCCGATGTTTGAAACTTAACAGGAAATAATCTGATTAAAGAGTGCCTTCGTTGGTCATTCTTATTTCAGTAGTGGAAGAGTACGCATCGTAAGTTAATCTATGATCTCACACCCCAAAATAAGGGGAGTGCATATTCGACATGTTATATTGTGGGAGTTTAAGAATTTTAAAAAATACTTCTGAAACAGCTAAGAAATTTTATAGTGTTTATGGCAAAGGTGTCATGACTGACCGCAAAGCTTAAAATTTGTTTTCAAAATTTCGATCAGGTGAGACGCCATTGAGAGATGAACCCAGAACACGACGATCAAGATGTTGTTAGAGAAGTAGGAGAATGCAATCGGCGCAAAATTACACGGGAATAAGCATCTGACCACAACACATCCCAATCCACTATCTACCGTCTCTTGAAAAAGATAGTAAAAGTAAGCAAATTAGGTATTTGACTTAGTCTTAGTGAGAAAAATTAGGAAGATCTCATATCTATAGCGACAAGTCTTCTTTCAAGATAGAGAAATGACCGGTTTCTCAAGAATATCATTATAGGAAACGAAAGGGGTCTTTTATGACAAGATAGTAAACTGACAAAGATTAATCGCCGTAGCTAACCCCAAAGGCGGAGCTTAACGGAAGAAAAGTTATGCTGTCTAATTGGAGGGGTCACTGCGGTATTATACAATTTGAGTTTTTAAACCAAAACCAGACACTCAATACAGATATATTTTCAACAGCTGCAACGTGTACATGCAAATCTTTTAAGAAAACGCCCCATACTCCTCAGTGGGAGAAACGTTGTGCTTCTCTCTGATTATTCAAAGCCACATTCCGTAAGAAAACGCCTCATACTCCTAAGTGGGAGAAATGCTGTGCTTCTCTCTGATTATTCAAAGTCACATTCAGTAAGAAAACGCCTCATACTCCTCAAGAGGAGAAACGTTGTGCTTCTCCTTAATTATTCAAAGCCACATTCAGGAGAGTCACGCAGGAAAAAATATTAAATTTAGTCTGATCTGTTCAACCCCATCCACCATGTCCACTAAACATTGTTCCTATAGATTTCCATCTTTTTGTTCTCTATAAAATGCTTCAAATGACAAAAAAAAAAAAAATATCTAAAAAAGATCAAATGAAAACATTCGTGGAAAACTTTTTTAGTTTGAAATCAACTGAATTTTACTTAAGAGGAATCAACTAGCGATCTCATCAATGGCAACAGATGATTCAAATTATTGACGAATATTCTGTTGACTGAAAATGATTAATGGTTAAATCATTCATGAAAAATTATTTTTTACTGAAATGAAAATTATTTAAGTCTAACCCAATACACTCTGTGTGTGAGTTTTATTATATAAACATGGAAAAGGAATATATAACAATATTCTATACATCGAGCTCTACCATAACACGAATAATCCACAGCCACTGTCTTCGGACGCCGACTGGATATAACTGATATAAATATATATATATATATATAGAGAGAGAGAGAGTTAGTGAGAGAGAGAGAGAGAAAGAGAAAAAGTAGAAATAAAGAGAGAGAGAGAGAGAGAGAGAGAGAGAGAGATAGAGTTGAATTGAGAGCAGCGCGCTGTTATGAGGCCACATTGCCGTAAGCCGTACTCAAAGCGAACACGGAAAATCGCTCCTTTAGGGCGAATTTCGAAGATGTTTCTCGCTATTATTGAAACTGTCATTAAAATCCACCAACATGAGTTATCTGTTGACATGGATACACGCACAACACACATAGCTAGAAAGGTAGATAGATAAATTAGATAAACATTGGGGCACCTCGGGTGGTGTAATGGTTAGCATGTTAGACTAGCAAACCTACACGAGTGAGTTCGTTTCTCATTGGGTGCCCCATTCATGCGGCCTTGTGCTACATCTAAGCAAAAAGCTTAGTAAATTAAATTAGATAAATATTGACAGAATACGATTATATATTTTGATAGATTGATCCAGTTAAACAGCCTGAAAGAATACATATATACGTATATGTGTACATATGTAGAGAGGGAGAGAGAGAGAGAGAGATCATATTTACCAACCCCTCCGCTCAGGCAGGTTATGACACAAGGTCAATTTTAAGCGGAGTTTAACAAGTTTGAATTCAGAGTTTTCTTTTTCCTAAACTAGTTGCCTCACCAAGGCTGAAGAACTTAGTCTGCCCTACTATTTACCCATAGCTGGAGGGAGAATAATTGGATTCATACCTTTCCCAAGGGTATTAATCCCATGTGAAATGCAATCAGTCTCGTCCGGAATTTGAACTCGCGTCACCGTGTCCATTTCCTACGACGATAACCATTACACCACGCGCACCTCCACGAGAGAGAGAGAGAGAGAGAGAGAGAGAGAGAGAGTGATATGAGCAGAATAAGATGACATAAACGTCTAGCAACAGCCAAACACACAAACACACACACACACACATATATATATATATAGAGAGAGAGAGAGAGAGAGATTGATAGGTTGTTTGGTTGTGTTTGGTTGTGTTTTATAGTATATCAACCTTTGTAGGTTATTTAATGCCAAATCCTGTTTATATATTGTTGTAACCTAACAAAAAGGTTACTGAATGAGTAATAATCAAAACAGAGGTTGGAAATGACGTGGAAATCTTTATAACATTAAGTATGTACAATACTTACCAGCGGCGTGAAGAAGGTAACCGCTTCTAGTGGTGACTACTTAGTATATTTTGACCCCACTCAAAATAATGTCCAACGTACTTATGAGGAATGGCATATACCCAATAATGTTCATAGGTAGTGTATATATATATATATATATATGATTTGCTAGCAAATAGTTTCCAGGTCCTCATCATCATCTTGTCGTGCCATCAGCACGGATATCCCTGATCTCTCTCGCCACCCTCCCTATCATTCAGCGTTTCCGGTAGGTCCCCAGGGCTACATCACGTATCCTCACAGACCTGCTGTTTGTAGGTTCGAGCTGGCCGCCCTGCTTTTGCACGGCCATGTGAAGGGGTCCAGGTAACAATCTTTAAACGAGCTCATTTGTTTGCATACAGTTAAATGATTTCAAGTATTGCCACCTAACACTAATAATTCAAGAGAGAGCTATGAAATTCTCTGGGATTTGGCGATAGAAATGGATCACCCAATCCTGGCAAGAAAACCAGACCTAGCTTTAATCAACAAGCGCAAAAGAACTTCTCAGCTTGCGAAATAGATAGTGAAAGTGAAAGGAAACAATAATATAGACAAATACTAGGTTCAGCTAAAACGTTCATAGACTTGCCGAGATACTCTTTTGGAAAGTGACCAAATGAAATTTATTTTTTAATATGCAATCTACACACTTTTTCCATCGGTATTGCTGTGCTTGGATTCGATTGGTCAAAAAATTAATCAGCTGCAGATATGACATCATCATAAGAACCTTTCAGTCCACCCCTGTACTTGGATCATACGGAATATGGAAGTGTCGGTGATACCATGTGGTTGTGGGGCCCTTGATACGGTCCTGTAAGGTTTGGAAAGGAGACTAGAGGAATTGGATATCATAGGAAAAATCGAGACCACAGCACCACTAAGATCAGCTAGAAGACTTAGCAGAGTCTCAGAGAGCTAAGGGGACTTGCTGTCACTGAGTCTACACAGGAAAACTACCGATTAAAACTAGTGAGAAAAATATGTAAAGAGTAAAATAATAAATCTAAAAAAAATGTAAAAGAAACGGAATCTTTATTAAACTTATCACAAAATCATGAAATTAGAAAAAGCTTCACTAGATGAGACGCAGGAGAATACCAGGAGTAGGCTGTATTCACAGAGAGAGAGAGAGAGAGAGAGAGAGAGAGAGAGAGAGGGGGAGGGAGTGAGGGAGGTAGGGAGAGAGAAAGCAGTCAACCACGTAATAAGCAAATGCTGTCAACAAACACTCAAAGAGTTACAAAGACAGACACAGCCGGGCGAGGAAGGTGATCCACGACTAAAATTTGATCATATTGACAAATGGTACATGCACAAACCAGAAAATGTTCAAGACAATGAGACGCACAAAAACCTCTGGAAGTTTGAGATACAAACGGAAAGTGCAATTCAGGCCAGAAGACCAGATGTAGAATTAGATAATAAAAAGAAAAGGACCATTTATAGACTTTGCTGTTCCGGCCAATCACAGGAGGGATTGGAGTTGCACCCACCCCTACACCTTGGTGTAGTAGCTATTATAAACTGTGTACTTATGCTAAACTGAATTGTTTGATATAGAACTGTTTTTAACATTGAAACTGTACTTACGCTAAACTGAAGTGTTTGAATTAGAACCGTTTTACTAAAATGAATAACTTGAAATAGAAATGTTTGATATAGAACTGTTTTTGACTTTGAAACTGTACTTACGCTAAACTGAAGTGTTTGAATTAGAACCGTTTGACTAAAATGAATAGCTTGAAAGAGAAATGTTTTTGACAATTAAACTGTGTACCCTGTTTGAAATAGAACTGATTATTCGTATAAAAATGGATTTGGCATTAAATAACCTACAAAGGTTGATACGCCATAAAACCCAAACAACCAATCAGAGGATTTAAGAAAAGCAAAAAAGTAAATAAATACCTTGACCTTGCTAGAGTGTTAAAGATAGTTTGAGCATGTGTTATCTAATGTCTCCCTCCCCCATCACCTCTGAGCGGAAATATTGAGGCGTTTTATAGACCTGTGGGGTCAGAAGTCATTTGGATTGAAGAAAGCGATGAGAAAGTTAGGATTTTGAGGAATTACATTTCTGGAAGACGATAGAGCGAACGTGTTTTTTTTTAAATTGTTTGTTTTGTTTTTGTTTTTTTGTTTTATTCTTTGTCTTTTCGTTTAACATTTTAGAAGCCACCTTTTAGGGGCTTCTAAATAAACTTTAGTAGATGGAAAAACATTCCTCCTTTTTATGAGGGACGCTTTGAGAACTCTTTCAGATGGTCGGTTTTACGACCAAAGCATTAATAAACGTTGGAACCAAACTGTAAATCAATGTTGTTTTTTTTTTTCTGCTGGAATTAAGTAACAACCTTTCTGAGGCACCAAATTTTGAAACTTCCACCACGCCACATCTGTAGGTGACAGTGATACCAATCATTATTGGACAGCTTGGAACAGACCCAAAGACGCAGGGGAAAAGACTCAGGGAAATGGAAGTCCAAGGAAGAACTGACGTTATCTGCACTGCAGAGATCAGAAAGGATACTGAGGAGAGTCCTGGAGAGCTGAAGAGACTTGCTGTATTATTCAGAGTTAAGTGAAAACCAACGGTTACTACAAGTGAGAAAAACACGCAAGGTGTTAACATATATATATATATATATATATATATATATATATATATATATATATATTATCTGGTTTTGACAGCAACTTCTAAACCCAATATTTCTGTTCCCTAATCTTTATTTATCTGTTTTTAATGAATTAGAATCCATTGAAAGAAAATTTTTACAATTATTGGAAGAAAAAGTGGAAAAGAAATTTTCTCTCCATTGTGAGATGGCTATCTGAATATGTTGGTTTCTCTAATTGAATGGTTGGCTGAAATGAATTTATAATAGCCAAATGACGGTTTGTTGAGTTTTTTTTATAATTATAAATGAGTAGAGTGTTCGCCAACGATTCGGGAGATCGGGGTTCAATCATTGGTCGAGTCATACCAAAGATTTAAAAAATTGTACTTGATGCCGCCTTGCTTAACACTCAGCATTATAAGGTAAGGATAAAGAGTAAAGTGGAACAATCAAGGGAATAGAATAAAGCCCTCCTCCACACCTCGGTGCAGTAGCTATTGAAAAGAGAGACTTCGGGTCACCATCGATCAAGGTCGCCCACTTTATAAACGTGGGATACCTTGTAAGGATCGAAGTCATTATTCAGTAGAAAGTGATATGAGTAATTCATTTTAACGGCATGTAAACCCGTATGGGGTTATTTTATACGAAGAGGTTTGGGAACTGCGTAAATTATACGTTTATATTTACTTTTTGTTTAGTTTTTGAAAAGTTTTTTGTAGATGTTTTTATAATATCAAGTATTTTGATTTAATACAAATAATTTTTACATTTTCTAATTTTACCCATAGATTGGATTCTAACCTATATTACAACTCTAGGTAAGAGTGGAGCTGGGAGTAATAGCAATGATACGGTACGCCATATTACCCATAGCTCTAGAACTAGAGACTCACCAACAGTTGCAGTTTAGTGTTATACCCAGGACATTCTTTTATACCCAGGACATCCCTTTTGCTCTCGGTAGCGTATTTTAAACCACGTTTATAGGATATATCTGATATGCATGATTTGATTGGCCAAAGGTATCACTTCTTTGCTCTATTTCTTGACAGCTTTTGTGGCATTCTAGTGACGAAACCTTTTAGTCAAGATAGTCGATGATGAATCAAGGCACCTGGGTATAGATACATATCAATCGCCCCAGAATACAAGTCGTTTCAACCAACTGCCGAATTCCTATTCAGCGTTATTAACTGTCAATTTAAATCCACATCCAGCGCTTTCTGTTTCTTTCACTCTCTCTAATATATGAGAAAAATAGAGGTAAAAGTTGACACTGACAACGGATTTAGCAAAGATATTTCTTTATTTTAAAAAAGACTTCCTCAGAATGATGGCTTTTTCTAAAGTTCACCATTGGAGGAAAAAGATAAAAAAAATAAATAAATAAATGGAGTGAGGGCTCATAAGGAGAGAAAGAAAAGAAAGGAATATATATATATATATATATGTCAGAGTGATGGAGGCTGGGGTAATGGTGGCCGGAGTTATTGGCTGTGATTGTAAACACCTGGGCAATGGATACGGCTCGGTGGACTGGATGAGGCTACAGTCATCGTCAAGCGTATCAAGTTTCATTAAAGACATGACCAAAATAGATGGAATATCAAAGAAAAGTCAAAAAATGAGAAAATCGTTCAGAACTATGGAGGTTTTGTGGATAAACAAGAATACTGACAACGAATTTAACAATGATATTTTGTTCGTCAGAATGAAGGCTTTTTTTTAAATGTTCAGTATAAGAGTATATAGATAAGTAAAAATAAAGGTGAAAATATGCGGAGGGAAGGGTCATAAAAAGGAGGGACAGAAAAGAAGGAAATGGGGAGATCTTCCTATACTGAACTTTAGAAAAAGCCATCATTTTGAGGAAGTCTTTTTAAAACAAAGACGAAATATAATTGCTAAATCCGTTGTCAGTGTTTGGTTTATCCACTTTTTCACTTATTTTTCTCATCTCAAATTTATATTTTCAAAGTCTATATTTACTCTTATATATATATATATATATATATAAGAGAAAATGTAGACTTTGAAAATATATATATATATATATATATATCTTGGCGACCATAGTCGAGGGTGACTAGAAGGCTCCCTTTTCAATAGCTACTACACCAAAGTGTAGGGGAGAGCGCCACTCCTTTCCTTGGATTGCTCCACATTACCCTTGATACGTACCATATATTGCTGAGTGTTAAGCAAAGAGGTATCAAGTACCATTTTTAAAGTCTTTAGTATGACTCGACTTGGGATTGAACCCAGGTCTCCCGGACCATTGGCTAACACTCTAACTACTAGGATAATAAGCCGGTTCATATATACATATATATGCATATATATGGAAAAAACAACTGATTTCCATACTAAAAAAGTGTTCATTTTGTGCAAAAATAGTCCCGAGAAGTTGTAATTTTTATATTTG
>CAUZXS010002154.1:20000-30000 GCA_963585895.1 Sepioteuthis lessoniana
ACTTCCTTTTTTAAATTTAAAAAAAATAGTTTTTAAAAGAATTGATATGCCACAAAAAAGCAACAAAAAAGGAACAGGTAGCATAACATATTTATTCGTTGGTTTGGGATGTAGAATACGCCGACTGCAGCCCGGCAGTGTGCTAAGAAATCCCCTCCCCACCAACGAATGTCCTAGGTATGACACTAAACTCCATCTAATTGTGATCTTAGAGCGTTGAGGAAAGGGGAATACTACTTCTTAGTCATTTATCTTAGGTCCACTCTGACGTGGAGTGGTAGTACCTGTTTTATTCACATCAATGGGTCAATTAGAACTGTTCAGTCCTTTACAAAGGATTTTATTGTTAATGATTTGAAAGCATGCAGCTGTATGCAGATTATTTATATTTCATAGGAATACTTGATAAATATTATTACTAATGTTAAATATCAAAACTGGAAGCCACTTACCTGGTTTCAAAAAGGATAAAGAGTAAATAAAGTTGTACGTCTTAAATAAGAATTCTTGTAACCATTTAACAGTGTGCAAACAATTGAACTCTGATGATTCGTTTAAAAATAAAATGACCAACCAACTATTAGCTAACAAATCAGATAAATATATCACCCATAAGTTTTGATATGCCATAAAAACCAACCAACCAATCGAACATTCACTGAATTAAAATTATTTCTTTGTATTTAAATGTTTTGAACTGAAGATATAATGGTCTCTACAGTCATGAACATCTGGCAGGGAGATCGACAATTAGAAAATATTTGTTAGATAAGGACGTTATATGTTTCAAATTATCCTTGTTTAAGTCTGATATCTAATTAAGGCATTTGTTTATTTAGGCATTCATGCATCAATCCATATCTGTACGCTCTTTTTTAGAGTGGTATTTTAGAGATGGTTAAATTTGATGTTAAAGCCCTTTGGGGTCAGTTTTTTTAAGACGTTTTATTAATTTATCTCCGTGCGTTTCAATGATACGAAGTTAAACGGATAAACATCCGCAAACACCGACCTCAACTGGATTTAATATCCAACCGAAATTCACTGCTTTGAAATAGGATGGACAGATTTAGACTGACGAAAAAACACTAAAATTAGTAAATAAACTAAGAAAGCAGTTACTGCTAATTTGAAAGACACCCCTTCTATGTTTAATATATAATGTCCAAATGAAAAGCTCATTGTCAGATGTCCTGAAAACACGCACACACACACACGCACACACACGCACACGCACACACAGATAAATATACCGTATCAATTAAGTCCATAAAAGACTAAAACAGAATAATCCAAAGGGAGAGCTCTATGCATGGCTGATTGATATATGTAAACATACATAAAGAAAACAATGTTGAGCATAGTATCATAAAATCAAGGAAATTAATTATTTATAATCCATTATAAATTTATTTCATCCATTTAAAAAGGATTCATCAGATGGAATTCCAGGATAAACTTATTTCCAGTATAAATTTATTTCATCCGTTTAAAACGGAATCATCAGATGGAATTGAACAGAAATTCGTTTCTTATGGTCGTAAACCCCGGGGAGTATATATATATATATATATATAACAAGAAATTTAGAAAAAGCATTCCATAATAAATTTATTTCTTTCGTTTTAAAATGGATTCATCAAATGGAATTCCATTGTAAATTTATTTTATCCGTTTAAAATGGATTCATTTGATGGAATTCCATCTGACGAAACCGCTTTGAACGGATGAAATAGATTTTTAATGGAAAATACTCATTAATTTTCTTGTCCTTAATGATGCACGGCAATTTAAAATAAAATATACCTGCAGAGCAATAAATATATTTTTTGTTTAAAAAGCCAGAAATGATAACCCATTATAAATTTATTTCGCTCATTAAAGCTGATCATTTTGAAATCCATCTGATGAGCTTTAATAAGTGAAATAAATTCATTATGGAATAAAATTTCCAAATTTCTTTGTTGTTTGGTTGGTTGGTTAGTTGAGTTTTATGGCATATCAACTTTCGTAGGTTATTTAACGCCAAATTCATTTTTATACAAATAGTCAGTTCTGTTTCAAACAATTCAGTTTAGTATGAGAACTCAGTTTAATAGTGAAAAACATTTTTGTTTCCAGCAATTCAGTTTAGTCAAACAGTTCTAATTCAAACCATTCTAATTCAAACAATTCAGTTTAGTAAAAGTACAGTTTCGATGTTAAAACAGTTCTTTTTCAAGCAGTTCAGTTTAGCACAAGTACACAGTTTACCTGTCAAAAATATTTCTATTTCAAGCTATTCAGTTTAGTCAAACAGTTCTAATTCAAACAATTTAGTTCATAAGTACACAGTTTAGTTCTATTTAACCCATAGATAGGGTCCTATCAGGTGCTTCCACTCCGGGCCAGAGTGGACGTGGGAACGATGGCAATGAAGGGGTGTTTCGCATTCCCCAAAGCTCCAGCAGCACTTGAACATCACCATCAGAATGTTTAGTATCATATCCAGGACACTCGTTGGTGGGGATCTTACCCCTCTGCAGAGGTGCAGTCGGTGTATTCTACAGTCCGAGGCGACTGGGCAATCTAAATTTCTTGTTTTTTAAACAATATATATATATATATGTAGAGAAATTGATAACAAGGTAATCCAAGTGGAGGGAGAGATTTATTGAGAAGTCGATACTATAGCGTTTCGGTTCTACTGAACTATCATCAGGACTATGAGTGGGGATGGATGTTTATTCATTTTTAATATTTACTTTTCTCCCGTGGGACAACCTAAAAGATATATATATATATATATATATATATATATATATATATATATATATATATATAAAGATCAGTTGAAGACAATTGGATAGCAGAAAATAATTATCATTCAATAAATAGAAGGTGCCCGTGGTGTAGTCATTATCGTCGTAGGAAATGGACACGGCGACACGTGTTCAAATCTTGGACGAGACTGATTGCATTTCACATAGCACTAATACCCTAATACATAGTACTAATACCCTAATTCTCCCTCCAGCTATGGGTAAATAGTAGGACAGACTAGGTTTTTCTGCCTTGGTTTGGCAACTAGTCTAGGAGAAGGAAAACTCTGAATTCAAACCTGTTAAACTCCGCTTAAAAATTGACCTTGTGTCATATCCTGCCCGAGCGGAGGGGTTGGTAAATAGTATCATTCAATAAATGGATAATCTATGTCACTTGTGTACCTTTGTTGCTTCTCTTATAGCAATATGAACTCTTCTAAAAACCTTTTAGAAAACCTTCTAAAATTCTGTTTTCTAAAAATTCTTTTCTCCTGACAATGACCTCGGGTCAAAACATCTTGAGACTTATCAAAAGATGAATAACTGAATAACACAAAAGAAATACTCTGATTTGTCTCATCACTTTTTCTCATCTTCATATATATATATATATATATATATATATATATAATCTACAGTTAAGTTGTCCACCATCGTCGAGGATGACTCGAAGGCATCCTTTTCAATAGCTACTACACCGAGGTGTAGGGAAGAGGGCTAATCCATTCCCTGGATTGCTGCACTTTACCCTTGATCCAAACCTTATAAAGCTTAGTGTTAAGCAAGGAGGCATAAAGTACCATTTTATGAGACTTTGGTATGACTCGACCTGAGATTGAATCCCGGTCTCTCTCTCTCTCTCTCTCTCTCTCTCTCTCTGTATATATATATATATATATATATATACAAAGCGATAGTGTGAGTGTTTTTCAGAAAAATTGATATTATTTATAATTTTAATAACTTGACCAATTCTCATTCAAATGATTTCAAATTTTAACAGCATGTGTAGAAACAATTCAAAATTGTTAAAGTTTTCTGGTGTAAAACTGCTATCCACAGTCATTTAAACATTAAGCAAAGTTCTGAGGATGGTGTTCAAATTTGAGATCACTTGAATGCGAATTGGTCAAGTTATTAGATTAAGAAATTTAAATCATTTTTTTAGAAACACATCTCATATAATATAAATTTTTTGAAACACTCTTTAAATTTATATGTGGATGTCTGTGGTAATTTTGTAAAATATGTACACACACACACACACACACACACACACACACACACACACACACACACACACACACACAGATATATATGTATATATATAGTGACACTCAGACCAATTGGACAGAGAATTTTCTTAAATGATGACTTCAAAATAATATTCTTACTCATAACCAAAACTTTGATCTGATTAAAGTAATTTGGATATACAGAGTATAAAAAGAAGAAGTGCCTGTACATGAATTTATTTGTCAAATCCAACAGAAAGTAAGATGCAAAACTTTAAGAAACATCGCAAAAATAAAACGAAGCAGTTTAAAAATTCTAATTTCGGATTGGCTTCTATTTAATTTGCAAATTTCTGACAACCAATCAAAGCATGCCATGTTCCATTACCGACATCTTATGTCTTCATGTACTTTTGCGTGTATATATATATATATATATATATATATATATATATATATATATATAATAAGTAAATATATATTAGTTTTTATATATATTTAATAGCATGGAAGCTTGTCTCTGACCTCAGATATCATGACGTTTTATAAACGACAATCATCAGGCAGAGACCACAAACCCTTGAAGTGAGATTGTGGCAACCAACACTGTTATAATATATATATATATATATATATATATATATATATATATATATTGAAAATTACAAAAAGAATGAAGATTCAATCCACCAAAGATTTTTTAGTTTCCATTCGCTAAAGTTAGAACAACTATGATAAAGAATATACTTTTATATTAGTGATATCCGTGCCTGAAAGAATTAAGTAAGTTGTAAGTAAGTCGGCTGATCGTTGTCGAGGGCGACCCGAAGGCTTCCTTTTTAATAGCTACAACACCGATGTGTAGAGGAGGGCGCTATTCATTTCCCTAGATTGTTCCCCTTCTTCTTGATCCGTAACATATGAAGCTGAGCGTTAAGTAAGGGGACATCATGTATTATTTTTTTAGTCTTTAGTATGATTTGACCTGAGATTGAACCCAGGTCTCCTGGACGATTGGTGAACTCTCTACTCATTATACCAATGGTCGATGATGGATATCTAAGTATTAATTGTAATTTTTTGGTCAAAGAATTTCATTTTTTCCTTAAAATCGGGTTAATCTAATGTTTTCTTCTGCACGTCTATGAACAAAAAATATTCCATAAATTCAAATAATTTCATCTGGTTTGTCAAGGAATATTTTCTAAAGCCAGAACGCTCAGCTATTAAATAAAAAAATGTTTTTGTCTTACCTGTTATTAATTTATTTACTGTTAAACAATTTAATGAACATCCTTCAAGAGGTACGTTAAAAAGAATCGAGGGTAAGTCTGTATTTACTAAGACAGAAATGGAAAATTAATGAAACGTTGATTTTACTTAAAATATCCCACTTAGCATTTAACACGCTTAATCCATCAAGTTTTCCTTTAGTTGAAGCACCTCTGAAAGGCTCTTTGGTGTGGTGGGACATGCACTGTCATGACTACCATATTAATTTTTATCGTTAGGATAAATATTAAGTATAGAAAACCAGAAAAAATGGGGTAGATTTTTTCGTGGTGTAGTGGCTCATGTACTTAACAGTGACATCGTGGTAAGCGAGTTCGCACTCCAGTGCGCTTTTACGTTCACTATTGGACGAAAATCCTTGGTAAATGTATGGAACCTCAAATGAAACCTCCAGCTATAGGTTAAATAATACTTTTAGTGTTCTTCTACAAGGATGGCCATGGCATTTAATAACCCATGAATGTTGATATGCTATTAAACAAAGAAAGCAAAACAAACCAAGAAGAAGTCGCATGGAGTTAGATCTAGATAATTTAGAGGGTGCTGTGTTTTGTCAAAACAATTATGATTTACATTTGTTGACTCAAAAAGACTGGGAGAGATAGAAAGAAGCAGGCTGACATTGACAAAGACGGAAATATGTGTTATAGAATTTTTATAATGGATAGATATGAACAAAATAATATAGATATTAGCAGAGATAGATAGATAGATAGATAGATATTCATTTTTTATCTATATTTCTTAATGAATTTTCGAACACTAGTTGCTTTACAAAAACTTGAAACAAATTGCTATCAACGGAAATAGAATGTTTAAGACTTTCAGATCTTTCTCATTTCATTTAAAAACTCATTCACCCTGATGAAGATCTAAAATAAAACATGAAACGTTTAACGTGCCAAATAATTAAAAGAATAACATCATCTTCTGAAAACCTTTTGTTTTTTCATTTTTTTACACACGCTGAAGAGTTGTGATACAACGAAACAGTCTGTCTGTGGATGATAATATATACGCTCCCCGCCCGAGGTATGAGCACTCTGGCAAAGGAATTAACGGCTGCCACACGCGTAATTCAAACCTCTTCTAACGAAATGAGAACTCCGGTATCCGATACCGTGAAATGCAAACAAACGAAAGTTAAATACAAAATATGTTAAATTCCCAAGCTGACGTAGGTTACCGAAATGCCAGAGCGGTAAGTTATCAGTCTAACGTTCGTAGGATTTTCATCCCAGCTTGAAGCGTCCAACGTGTCTAGCCATTCTGAAGACTTGTGATACAACAAAACAGTCTGTCTGTGGATGACAAATATATATATATATATATATAGACACACATACACCCACACACATACACACATAAACCACACTCCACCAAACAGTTATACATCCTTTTTACTTTCCACTTTACGAACTATGCAAGTAAGACGAGCAAGATATGCAGGGCACTGCTAGAGAAGTAAGGTTGAACTCCAAAGCAACGTTCCCTTATGAACTCTTACACATGATTGCACCAGTGTTGGCCGACTTACATACTTACATACAACGGCTCTGTATGGATTCTGGATACAGTCTAGAGGACCTGCCAGGAGTAATGGTCAATAGGAACGAATGACGAGACTGAACCAGAAAACGTCTTGCTAAGAGATGAAGCCACACATACAAGTCCACTTTCCATTAATACCATAAAAACCGAATTAAAAGAAGGATATTATACATAAGCACTTTCTCCACATTACAGACAATTTGATACGGTATTCTTAATCATTAGACACGTCATTCTAAAATAAGTCTCGTGTTTGTTAAAATTGCATTTCTATGGCCGTTTCGTAGCTCCTGTATAAATCATGTTGGGTCCATTTTTATTTTTTGCTATCGCTTGGTAAACAACATTTTCTGTCGAGCATTCACCATTGGCTATATACTTATTCTTACGTCTACAGTTACATAGGGGATGTTTGTTTTCATTATTCCGTATTTTTGTGCTACATTAACACACCATTCAACCATTCAGTGACTGTACATGGAACAAAATGCATATAAAAAAGATTATCTACCATCTCCAACAATAGATGATCTTTTTTGTTGGTTAGTTGGTCTTTTATGGCCTATCAACACTTGTGGTATATATAATACCAGATCATATATATATATATATATATATATATATATATATATATATATATATATATATATATATATATATGATTTGTAAGTGAATAGTTAAGATGATAACTTTACTTTAAAACGAGTAGGTAGAAGCTCATTTGTTGGCACACAGTTAAATGGTTCAAGTATTACTATTAAATACTAATAATTCTACTTGATATTAATAATTTATAATAATTATAATTAATAATAACAGATCCTTGAAATATTGGCCGAAACGTTGTGGAAATCACAATAAGGATGAAGACAATTGTCTGAAAAACCTTAATGATAAAAATATTAATAATTTGTTTGCACATAGTTAAATGATTTAAAGTATTTCCATCTAATACTAATTCTACTTAATATTAATTATGTGTTTGTATACTTCTTAAAGGTTTCAAGTATTGCTATTTAACATTAATAATTCTATTTACCAAGTATTTCTATGTAATATAAATAACTTACCTACCACAATATAGTTTTAAATGACTAATAAAAATAATCATTTGTAAATGATTGAACTGTTTTACTTAATCCATTAATAGGACTCTGACGTGCATAACCAATCCGGGTCAGAGTGGACTTGGAAGTAATTGCAATAACTGTGTACTCCATATTTCCCAAAATTCTAGGACTGGAGCGTTACAATTAGATGCAATTTAGTGTCATACCCAGGACACTCATTGGAGCTGGGGAAGGTCTTACCACTCTGCAGAGTTGCAGTCGGCGTATTCTACAGCCCCAGCTGGCAAGGTGTTCATAATCTCTAACAAAAGCAAAAAAGAATATAAAAAGATAATGAATATGAAATGTTTCGCGGAATTCGGAATTACTGCAAATAATTTGACTTGACACGACTGGGTGGGGAAAGTGATCCTCTGGGAATTGTGCAAGAAATTTAAATTTGACCAAACTATTAAATGGTACAGGCACTAAACCTGAATCCGTTCTGGAGAATGAGACGCATAAATTTCATTGGGATTTTGAGATAAAAACAGATCCCCGAATCCCAGCCAGAAGACTAGACCTTGTTATAGTTGACAAAAAAAAAAAAAAAAAAGAAATGAAAAAAGAGAACCTGCCAAATAGTGGACGTTGTCGTTCTGGTGGATCACAGAGTAAAAATCAAAGAAAACGAAAAAAAAAAGTACTTGGAATTTGCCAGAGAACTAAAAGAAGCGATAAAACAAAGATAACGTAGATACCAATTGTAAATGTTGTACTTGGAACAATCAACAAAGGCTTGGTAAAGGGGCTGGTTGACGTGGAAATCGGAGGACGAGGGGAGACCATCCAAACTACAGCATTGTTGAGATCGGCCAGAATAATGAGAATAGTCCAGGAGACTTGAGGAAACTTGCTGTCTCTCAGACTCCAGTGAAAGGCCATCATCCAATGCTGGTATGAGAAACTCGTATGTGGCTGAGAGAGGGAAACCTTAAGAGAGAAACTGAATCTCTTAATCACAAAAGAATGCCATAAGAACCAATCATATCAAAGCGAGATAAGATAAGACGCAGCAGATATAGATTATGTGGTGATAGAGACGAAATGATCAATCGCATAATAAGCGAACGTAGCAAATTGGCACAGAAGGTTTGGTTTGGTTTCTTTGTTTAATGGCATATCAACCTTCGTAGGTCATTTAATGCCAAAGCTATTCTCCTAGAACAACAGTAGTGGTACTATTTAACCCATAGCTGGGAGGATAAGGGGGTTCATACCTTTCATGAGGGTATTTGTCCGAAAGTGAACGTAATAGCGCAACTGGAGTTCGAACTCACTTACTACGATTCCGCAGTCCATCGCTTTAACCATTACACCACGAGGACACCCCCGGCACAGAAGGAGTATAAGACTAAACACGACTGGGTGGGAAAGATGATCCACTGGGAGTTGTGCCAAAAATTTATAGTTGGCCATACTAACAAATGGTATATGCACAACCTGGAGAATGAGACACATAATCTACGGGATTTTAACATATTAACGGATCACCTAATCTCGGCCAGACCTTATCATAATCAACAAAAGAAAAAGCGAACTTGCAAAATCATGAACTTTGCTGCCCCGGCTAACGACAGAGTAAAATTGAAAGTGAAAAGAAGGATAAGTACCTAGAACTTGCTTAGAAATTGAAAAATTGTGGAACATGATTGTGATTGGTGCTCTTGGTATAGTCACCGAAGGATTATCAAAGGGACTGGAGGCCTTGAAAGTAAGAGGACGAGTAGAGACCATCCAAACTACTACATCATTAAGAACGGCCGGAATACTGAGAAGAGTCCTGGAGAATTGAGGAGACTTGCTGTCATTCAAATTTCAGTGAAAAAGTCTCAAGGAGTAAATAATAATAATCGAATGGATGACGATGAGAAAAAACTATTTAGATCTAGAGAAACCATTTCCTTTTGAGGGAATGGTTTCTCTAGATCTAAATAGTTTTTCTCATCGTCATCCATTCGATTATTATTATTATTTTCATTTACTCCTTGAGACTTTTTCAAACAAC
>CAUZXS010002154.1:35000-42500 GCA_963585895.1 Sepioteuthis lessoniana
ATATGCAGTCAGTTGGTCAAAAGAAAAGTAAAACTTTCCGCAAACACTGCAATGCTACAATTACAAGAGTGCTCAACTCGAGTGGAGCCAATTATAAAATTAACTTAAATCGTGAGTCGGAAATCTTCTACTAAAGTTTCACCTTATCGGATCATCAGGAAGTCTAACCCCGACTTTACACACACACATATATATATATATATATATATATAATACAATATATGGTTGTCACTATCTCACTTGGTGGGTTTGTGGTAGACCAAATGTGGTATAATTTGGAGATTGCTCAATATCTGTGATAGAACTATAATATGATATAGTAATAAATAAGTATATATTAGATTTTATGTACATTTAAAAGCATGGGTGCTTATCTGCGACCGCTGGTTTCATTCTGTCTTTATACGATAATCATCATCCTCATCGTCCCGGAGTTCTTTGATTCTCTTCTTTTTCGTGCGCCTCTATCTCTTCTCGTCCACACACACACACACACACACACACACACACACACACACACACACACACACACACATATATATATATATATATATATATATATAATATAGTTTACTATATTCGTTAATAAACAGCGTTCAGTATCGGTGATATAGCATGTATATCTGAGGATACCGTAGATATAGAGTCAACGATACTTAGCTATTGTCAGTTTCTCGCCTATGAAATCATCGAACCTAGTATACATAAATTGATACATCATCATCATCCTCATCATCATGTCTTGCTGATAGCACGGAGTCCCCGCAGTCTCTCTCGCCATCCGTCCCTATTGACCATGAAAGTCCTTACAAATCGACTAAAACTAGTGCATTCATGTGTGGGAGTCCATAGGAGAACATCGCTTATGAGTTCGTCCTTACTTTTCCAGCAGAACCCGGCATGTTTTCGTTCTTTCTTTTCTTAAAATTTTTAAATACTTTATGACTCCCAATTAAAACTTACTCGCATAGCAAATAGTCCAAACAGCCTGTCGATATACTCAGGACAAATTGTGATGGAAATGAATCAAAATGTGTTTGGAAGGCCGACATGAAATGCATGGCACATCAAAAGTTAATTAGAAAGATCCAAATATTCTCTCTAAATATTCTATTGAACATTAGTTATTTATTACAAATCTTCGGTCTGCTTCCCAGAAAGCTGTTGGAACTTGTTCGAAGTACCCGCAAATATCGTTTCAATACTCTGATCTTTTCTTGCAGCAATCATGATTTGTTTTGTAAGTTTAACAGATGAGACTCATTCTGATTCCGATTATGTATTTACCCAACCACTCCACCAGGAGTAGGATGTGACACAAAGTCATTTTAAAGCAGAGTTTAACAGTTCTGAATTCAAGATTTTCCTTCTCATTGACTGGATACCATATCAAGATTAAAGAACCCAGACTACCCTACCGTTTACCCATTGCTGGAGGGAGGATTGTTGGATGCACATCTTGATCAAGGGTATAAGCGCTATATGGAATGCAAATAGCCTCGTCTAAGATTTGAACTTTATTGATTGTGTCTATATCATACGAAGATAACCGTTACACCACTAGCGACACAGTTATGACAGCCAACAATGAAGATTACATTAATTATAAAATATTGAAACTGAGAAACTACATTAATACGGTCAAGTATTTCATGGTTTCTTCAATAATTTGGTCTGCTAGTATCATTTGTTTTGTGTATTGTTGTTATGTCATAAAAAACTCCATATGACTGTATATATATATATATATATATATATATATATATATATATATATATATATATATATATATTGGTTGATATTATGATTATTGTCACAAGAAACTTCGCTGATATTGACATTAATCGCCAAAATAATTATTTGAACCTGATCCAATCAATATCTTTGATAAACTTTTGATATGTTATGCAATTCTTTTTGGCCAACCAGAAACACTTAAAAGAATAGTTTTTGTTGCAAATTTGTCCCATATCAACTGCGTATTATTCACAGGCTGCCGCAACAAAAATAGGAAACATTGGTTGTAAACGCGTGTGATGCACACAAAATCCTTTTGAATGTTGGGAAGTTAAAATTACAATAACGATAACAGTGATAACATATATATATATATATATATATATATATATATATATAAAGTGCATATTTTGGCTGCTGTTCCTGTTCAGAGAAGTTTGATTAAAGATTTTTAATGATGTTATTTTGCTTGTTTTTCTCTAGCTTTCTTGCTAATTTCTTTGTATTATCGTCCAGTTTATAGTGAAGTTGACTTAGTTTCTGCTCCCAAGCGCTTTCGATTATATCGATTGAGCGTCTTATTGGTTTGCTTTTTTAGTTTATTTATTTTCTCAATCTTTCTTTAACCAAACATGTATGAACAACGCGCGCACACACACACACACACACACACATATATATATATATATATAAACAAAAGACAACTTTAGACTCATCTTCTTAGTTGTGTTTGATTATTAATGATTTCATTAGTTCATTAAATGGAAAAAAACAATCATCAGTTGGAACTTTTAAAAAATGTTCAATCTTAGAATTGGTGTTTTTTATTTAATAGAAAACATGTGAGACAAAACAAAGAAATTTAAATTTAAATTTGAATTGATTTTAGTTTTTATATTGCTCTGCTAGCAAACATTTGAGCACTTTTGATTTATCAAACACTTTTTGATTGCTTGTCTTCATCTATTTTCATATATATTGTTTATACATTTTTGGTTAAAGAAAGATCCAGAAAATAACTATCGCACCGAAACAATAAATAAATAAATAATACCAACAAAAAATTTCCATCATTTATTTTATGAACTTATCTTTTCCTCTAGCTTTCTTGCTAGTTTCTTTGTTTCAAAGTCCAGTTAATATAGAAATTGCCCTAGGTTCTGATTTCAAGCGCTTTCGATCATATCAATCGATCGTCTTTGGGAGGATTTTTTTTAGTTGTTGTTTGTTTTTATTTAGTCTCGGTGCAATATCTATTATTTGAAAGGGTTTATTATTGGTAGGAATGCTCTGGTTTGCATTTTAGTTATGGAAGATGTTTAATATGTCTTTGCCAGAGTGGAATGTGATTCTTTTTATGTTTGGTTAGTTTAACATAGTTTTCAGCACACACACACACACACACACACACACACACACACACACACACACCGGTGAATTCATTGTTCCGCATCTGGAATCAGTTCTAGGAGTCTTCAACGGGCAATATCCTGTTTTTTTTCCAAATGGCGTCAACAAATCTAGGTTTATATTAATTAATAATAGAGGCACTCGTGGCGTAACGGCTATTATCGTAGAAAATGGACACTGGGACCCAAGATCCATTCCTGGATTAGGTTGTTAGCATTTTACATAGCATTAATACCCTATGGGTAAATGGTTGGGTAGATTGGCCTCTTTAACCTTGGTATGACAACCGGTCGAGAAAGAAAACTCTGATTTCAAGCCCGTTGAACTCTGCTTAAAAATGACCTCGTTTTTCGCCCTGCTTAAGCAAAGGAGTTGCGTAAATACATTAATTAATAAATCATATTAATCTAAATCATCGTGGTGTGATGGTTATCGTCGCAGGATATGGACACGGCGACACGAGTTCAAATCATGGACCTGACTGATTGCATTTCACATAGCACTAATACCCTTGGGAAAGGTATGAATCCAATTATTCTCCCTCCAGCTATGGGTAAATAGTAGGGCAGACTAGGTTCTTCAGCCTTGGTGAGGCAACTAGTCTAGGAGAAGGAAAACTCTGAATTCAAACCTGTTAAACTCCGCTTAAAAATTGACCTTGTGTCATATTCTGCCCGAGCGGAGGGGTTGGTAAATATGATTAATCTAAATCATTTTGGGTAGCGGCAATAGTCACAAGAAATCAACTTTGAGAAGTAAAGCGAGGATGTGGTACGTAAATTGTAAACTTCTTTCTGGCTAAAACTTCCTTCACAGAGAGTATATATTTATTTAACCCCTCACTCAAAAGCGGGATGTGACACAAAATCATTTTGAAACCGAGTACATTTGGTTTGAATTCAGAGTTTTCCAGTTGTCCTGCTAAGGTTAAAGAGAGCAGTCTGCCCGACTATATCCGGAGGAAGAATAGATGGATTTGTACCTTTCCCAAGAGTATTAATGTTATCCAGGACTTGAACTCGAATAAACGAGACCATTTCTTACGACGATAACCGTTCATGGAGCGTGTGTCTAAAAAGTAATGAGAATAATTTCTGATTTATTTTTCAGGTTGTCAACCCTGTCTAAAAGTTATCTGATCAATGTTAATTGATCATGAATCATTCTCACCAACAATCGTCGATACGATCTGATGAAAGTTAGCGTTTAATTTTCCTCGATTCTTGAAGTAACTGGTCAACCAGAACGTGATCTAACTCCCACACTATCTCTGCTATCAAAAAAATCCCCCAAAACTATAAAACCTAGAAACAAAAACGATTAGACTTAACCTCCATAAGCCTGTGTTATCTTGTTAAATGTTTCTGCTGTATTGTCTTGAAGTTAGATATACAGGTTGATCTTATGTTTAAATTTCTTGACATCCTTAACCATACGCACTTGTTAGAATCAGTTGAACGTGAATTCTCAGAGGTAAACATGATTTGATTCTTTTCGCACGTGTTCAAGGTCATCATAGATCAACTGTTTTTGAATAATTGATGCCAACCTGAAAAATAAATATAGAAATTAAAAAAAAAACAGTTCCATTACTTTTTAGACAGACCTCGTTTAAATACAGCCTATCATACAGGTCAAACTTTGCATTGTCGTTCAGAGTTTTGCAATTTTATTTTCCATTGGTATGTATATTTGAAATGTGATATATTCGTTATATGAGCCGAGATAGAATGTCATTATTGTAATTAATTAATTAATTAATTAAATTCTTATAAAATTTTGTTTGATTCTGGTTATAAAAGTCTTCCAATCGCATCGTGAACATTTTTCTTCTTTGAAATTATTATTTATTTATTTATTTCATTTTTTTTTTGCATTTATTTTAAGACGATCAGTTTACTTATTTTCTTTTAAATTGAAAGATAATTTTGTTCAAAGAATCACACACACATGCGCACATACACACACAGATGTACACACAGACATATATATATATATATACACGCCCCCCCCATACATACACAGGCACGCATATAGATAAGCAAAGGCATGCAGGTATACGCACACACACACATGCACATACGTACATGAATACGCATAATTAATGCTTGGATACAGTTGTATACACACACTTGCACACAAATGCGCATTCACAGAACAATACAGATATGTATACGCATGCAACACAAACACACATACTTATACACACACACACATACATGCATACGAATGATAGATGCTTTTATGCAGTTATACACTCACTTACGCACACAGACACATACATACACGCCCACACACATATTCAAAGGCACACATACATGTATTCTTACGGATGCTGGTACACACATCGATGTGTACATGCTAACGCATGCTAGGTGCTTGCACGCACAAACACATTGTGGTGTAATGGTTAGCAAGCTCGACTAGCAAACCTACACGAGTGAGTTCGGGTCTCATTGGGTGCCCCTTTCATATGGCCTTGTGCTACATCTAAGCAAAAATGTTTAGTAAATTTCCACATTTATACTCACCCAGGCACACATATTCACAGACATGCATATTGGTATACATCTGCATACAGTAACACACACACACACACACACACACACACACATGAATGATAAATGCTTGCGTAAGGTTATACATAAATCTCCACACACAGTTATTTACAGACGAGTATGTAGGTATGTACACATATGCAGGTACACATACACACAAACACGTTAAATGCGAAACTCATACACATACATGAACACGCATAAAACGCACACACTTACACGCTCACGGACGACATACATATACAATTACAAGTGTACACGAACATGCTTGCTCAAATACAAGCCAACACTTGACAACACATAAACATATACATATCAAGATGCACAAACAGAATCATATGCACATGCCCTTACGTATACGCATAAACTTATGTATACGCATAAACTCTCCTCTTCAGATATAGGCACATACAGGCATACTCATACATGCACATATACCAACACACGTATATATACAGACTGGTAAATGCACACGCATGATCACGTAAGCAAATAACCAAATACACACACGGAAATACAAACACATGAACGACAACACACAAACTTACACATGCAAATACACACATGTACACACATACATGCAAATGTATGCATGTGTGAGTCTAATCCATACGATAAAATAAAACGGAATTTCTTCCAAACAGTGTTGGTGCCAATACTACAATATGGATGCACCACATCGACGCTGACAAGGCGCATATTCTTTGTGTCTTGTCAGCGTCGATGTTGTGTATACGGGAACTGTGTCGATGTGGTGCTATACGGGAACTGCGCAAGAATGCTACGAGATCTACTTAACAAATCCTGGAAGCAAAATCCCTCGAAGCAAAAGCTGTACAGCCACTTATCTCCCATCTCAAAAACCATTCAAGTAAGGCAAAGAAGACCAGCCAAGAGCTGCTGGAGAAACAACGACGAACTCATAAGTGACGTTCTTCTATTGATCCCTTCATTTGGTCGAGTTGACCGACCAGCCAGAACTTGTTTACAACAGCTCTGTGCGGACACAGGATGTAGTCTAGAAGACCTGCCTGGAGCGATGGATGAGAGGGATGGATGGAAAGAGAGAGTCAAGGAAATCTGTGCTGGCAGCTCGACTTGATGATGATGATGATGATGATGATGATAGTTTAAATTAGATACACACACACGCATACATATATAGACACGTACGTAAACTCACAAACACATACACTCATATACATAAACATACACGTGTACATACATAAAGATACACACACATAGTAATACATACATAAATATATATATATATATATACAAGTACACGTACACACATATACGCGAAAGTGTACACATATACATACATGTACGCACATATATAAACTTTATTTTGTGTTAGAAGCATTATTAAAATAAGAACTTAAATTAAACACACACACATCTATACATAAATGTATACATATACGTATACATGTACACAAATACATATTTACAGAAATAGACTCATATGTACGTAGATATTCATCGATAAATGCATATGAATATGCACAAATGCATATATATATATATATATATATATATACATATTCATACAAATGCATACACAAATAAACACACACACACACACACACATATATATATATATATATAGTTTCTTTTGTATTAAAATTTGGATAATAGCAATTAAACACACGCGCACACGTAAACACATACACATACACACATACATGTACGACAAATGTAGATGAAAGAAAGAGACATATACCTAACTTAACTAATATTTGTAGACTTTATTAATTCAAATATAACTTTCTCTTTCTCTTTCACTCTTGCT
>CAUZXS010002154.1:47500-57500 GCA_963585895.1 Sepioteuthis lessoniana
CATATAATTGCTTGCAAATTATTTGTGTTAACTAGGAATATTAAAACGACTTAACTATGCAAACCAATGAGGAATAGCAATAGTTACTTTAGACCATATTATTGTGGATGGACAGATTATTGACATTATATAGGAATACTTGAAACCATATAACCATGCAAGCCAAAACCTATTATTGATTAGGAATAGTTACTTTGAACCGTTTTATTGTGCATTATTTATTAGTATTAGATTGAATACTTGAAACAATATAACTGTGTACGAACAAAGAAAATCTGATACCGTTAAATTGATTCATGTCAACGTTTAAACTTTTTGTAATGAAAAAATGTCCTAGAGGTCTGATTAAATTGAATACATCAGTTGCTGAGCTGGTTGAGTCAGAAGGATGTTATCAATAAGTGTTGATAGTTATAAACTATCTCTACGTTTCTCCATCTTTAACTTCATCAATATAAGGACTAGTCGTGGAATTTTTATCTATACTCACTTGCTTTTTAAGTACACTTACTTTTATAGCATTAAAAACAAATTAAATAAGACAGTTGCCAGTTAAAAGAATTTCGAGACTTAACGGAATCTTCAATATATTCTCAAGTCGTGCTAAATATCACTTCTGTAGTATTACTGAGAAAGCGAAAGAGCACGCTGGAGAGGGATTGACAGGGACTAGTGTTACGACAGAGTCGTCTCGAGGAGAGCTGGTGTGCTAAGAATTAATTTCGTTAGTCTGTTTTCCTGCAGAGTTATATGGAAGAATCATACTTGAGGAGGTATGGGATTAGCTTTCAGATAGCTTGTTCTTAATCGTGAGAGGCGGGGTGGCCTCGTGGTGTAATGGTTAAAGCGATAGACTGCGAAATCGTAGTAGACGAGTTCGAACTCCAGTCGCGTTATTGCGTTCACTTTCGGGCAAATACCCTTGCGAAAGGTATGAAACCCCGTATCCTCCTAGCTATTGGTTAAATAGTACGAGTACTGTTCTTCTAGGAAAATAGCTTTGGTATTAAATAACCTAAAAAGGTTGATATGCCATTAAACAAAGAAATCTCATAATAAGAGATGAACTTTTTGAGTGTTTTGTACAACAGCGAAACTATAGATGACAAAGAATGAGCTGTATATTCCGAAATTTAAAACACCTACAAATGATGGGAGTCCCGTAGCATAGTCGATAACGTTGTGGACTGCTACATCGTAGTGAATGAGTTCGATCTCTAGTCACGTTATTGCGTTCACTTTCTGGGTAATATAGTTGGGAAAATACTTATCCCCAACCTATGGGTTAAATTGTGCCACTACTATTCTTCTACAAGGATAGATTTGGCGTTAAATACCCCACAAGGATTCCTATGCTATTAAACAAAGAAAATAAGCAATTTCTATCCAATTTTCGAATGTTTGACAACTATAGAAAGTATGTCGATTTCTATTACCGGTAACGTAGGTCTCTATGTATTTTTACGAGTCACTATTTATATATGAACATTTTAAGAAAATATCCCTTTAGAAGGTTCCATTCACCAAAGAAAATCTTTTTGATTCTATTCTCGAAAGTTAGAACTACTTTGGCAAAGAATATTGCTTTAAATTAGTGACATTCATTCCAGAAAGAATTAAGGCAGTCATAAAAGATCAATGTTTGATTGTAATCTTTTTTTTTTTGTCAATGAATTCCATAATTTTTTCCTTACCATTGGGTTCATCCATGAAATTTTTCCACAGAACGTTTTTGGAAAAAAACCTAAACCATTAATCTAAATATTTTAAGCTTGTTTAAGGAATATTTTTAGAGGCCAGAATAATCAGCTATTGAATAAGAATGTTTTGCGACTTAACTGTTGTTAGTTTATTTACTGCTGAATAAAAAAACAAAACTAGTGATGTATCAAAGTCAAAAAGTATCGAGGGTAAATCTGTATTTATGTTGACAGAAATGAACCAAAAAATTTTTTTAACAGTTCTACAAGGTTAGCTATGGTATTAAATAACCCTGAAAGATTGATGCGCTAATGAATACTGTTCTCCAAGGATGATGAAAAAAATGAATATCAGAGAAAGAATAGAGACGATCCACACCACAGCACTATTAATATCAGCTATAATATCCTTATTTGTGTTTTATGTCATATCAACCGTTGTGGGTTATGTTATGCCAAACCCTGTTTATTTGTTTGTTTGGGTTTTATGGCATATCAACCTTTGTAGGTTATTTTATGCTAAATCCATTTTATAAAAATAAACATTTCTCTTTCAAACAATTCACTTTAGTATAAGTTTAGTTTTTTATTTACACACAGTTAATTGTCAAAACAGTTCTAGTTCAAGCATTTCTTTTTGGCGTAAGCACAGTTTTATGTCAAAAATAGTTTTATTTCAAACAGTTAGCATACAAAAACAGTTTCATTTCAAACAATTAAGTTTAGCATAAATACTATGTCGAAACAGTTCTACTTCAAGCAATTCAGTCTAGCATAAGTACGCAGTTTAAATGTTAAAACATTTCTATTTCCAGCAATTCAGTTTTGCGTAAGTACACAATTTAGCTCTATCTGAGCCAAAGCTTCATTATCATTGGAACCTTGCTATTAGATTATTTAGTGTCATATCAAGGAAACTCGTTGTGAGAGGGTCTTACCCCTCTGCAGAGAAGCAGTCGATGTATTCTACAGCCCCAGACGATTGGGCAAAAATCCTGTTTATACATATATCTCATATATATGATTTGTAAGTAAATAGTTCGTAGGTAACATTATTTTCAAACAAGCCAGATCTGATTTGTTTGCACACATTTAAATGGTTTCGACAATTGTTATTCAACACTAAGAATTCTATTAAATATCAATTATTTGTTTACCCAGTTAAATAGTTTCAAGTATTACTAACACGAATATTTCTAGATGGGTTTAAGTATTTCTATCTAATACTAATAGTTTTTTTTTTAAATATAAATGATTTGTTTGCACAGTTATATTGTTTCAAGTATTGCTATCTTGTTCTAATAATTCTATCATGTATTCCTATATAATATAAACAATTTGAATACAGTTGTACGGTTTCAAATAACTAACCATAACAGTCCTTAGTAAATGACTGAACATATTTGACCCTTTAGAGGAAGTAGCAACAAGTACTAGCACTATCAGTAAGAGTGGAACTGAGAGTACTAGTAAGGAAAGGGTACTCCACTTACCCTAAACTCCTAGACTGAAACCTCACCATCAGATTCTCTTTAATGTCATAGTAAGTAAAGTTGACAACCGTAGTCAAGGGTGACCAGAAGGCTTCCTTTTCAATAGCTACAATACCGAGGTGTTGGGGAGGCCGCTACTTCTTTCCCTGGATTGCCCCGCTTTACCCGAAATACGTACCTTATATTGAGTGTTAAGCAAGGAGGCATCAAGTAGCATTTTTAAAGTCTTTGGTATGATGCGACTTGGGATTGAACCCAAGTCTCTCGGACTTTTGGCGAACACTCTACCTACTAGGTCAATGAGCAGGTTATATATATATATATATATATATATATATATATATATATATATATACAGGGTGGAACGAAAAAATTATCATCCTAAAGAATACAACACTACAGCTTTATTTTAAAACTTTTATTGAAAAAATCAATTCAGCTAACTTGATTTTGTACTAGAGCTGACATCTATTCAATGTAGCCGCCTTCAGCCTCAATCACGGCCTCGATACGAATCCGGAACTGGGAGAATGCCTTTTCCACAAGCGCCAGTGGGAGCTCGGCAAATAGTCGGCGGATGACGGTGATCAGTCTGGCTTTGATGTTGTGGGAGGTCATGTTGGTGATGTTTTCGACGTATGACCAAACGAAGAAGTCCGGCGGGTTCAGGTCGGGAGAGGAGGGGGGCCAGTGAGAGAAGGGTACAAAGTCGTAGCATTCCTTCTGAAGCCAAACCTGGGTCTCTTTGGACTTGTGGACCAGCGTCGAGTCCTGCTGCTACACCCAGGGTCTGCCACTGGCCACCTGATTGCACCAGGGGATCACCACACTCTTCAGCACATCCAGGTACACTTTGGTGTTGACTTTCAAGCCGACTTCGAAGATGTGAGGTGGCATGAGGTGGCCCTCACTTGAAACCACATCAAAGACCATAACCGTAGCCAGAAACTTTGTTTTCATCACCCTGGGCACGTCCCTGTTATTCGTGGCAATCCAGATTTGCATTTTGAGGGTGCTGGCAATGGTCCTGTTGTCATAACTTGGATCGGTTGAGAGCATGGTTGTACAGCGGCGTATCTCCGATCTCGCTCGTTGAACATTTCAGACATGATAGAAGGCTCCTATCACTCTTGAGATTTGTACACAACTGGCCAACTAGTAGATGGTCTGCAACAAAACAAGAAAACCGGTTTTCATTAAACGGAAATGGAATCATGTCGTCTTTTCTAGAGCGACAATTTTATCGTTCCACTCTCTCTCTCTCTATATATATATATATATATATGTGTGTGTGTGTGTGTGTGTGTGTGAATGCAAGTTATATATATATTCAAATTATATATATATATATATATATATGATACAATTTGATGGAGACTCAAACTCGGTTTGTAAATTGTATGTAGATAACATTATTTTAAAACGAGTAAGACCGTATTTGTTTCTACTCAGTTAAAGGTTTTTAAGTATTGCTATTTAGTATTAGTAATGATATTTAACATTAATTATTTGCCTATACAAAGGAAAATGGTTACAAGTATTACAATTTAAAATAGATAATTCAATTTGATATCCATCATTGGTTTGCACTCAGTTTGCAAGTATTGCTATGCAAAATTGATAATTCTATTTAACATTGGTTTGCACACTGTTAAATGTTTGCAAGAATTGCTATTTAATGTTAATAATTATATTTAATATTAATCATTTGTTTGCACACAGTTTAGACAGTTTTAAGAAGTGCTATCTCAGTATTTTTTGCCATATCAGAAATTTTAAGAATTCGATCAGGATAATCAAATGGGTGCCAAGGTTTGATATAGCCAGTCGATTGATCGGATCGGGCCTTTTCCTCCAACCATCTAACCTATAAAATATATAGTTATTACTTTTAAAAAATTAATACAAAATATTTCTGAAAAATAGAGAAATATAAAAATATAGATGATTGTTTGATTGTTTAATGTTTGCTTATTTTATTTTGCAATGTGATAGATTTGTAAGTGTGCATATCTTATAGTGTTATTCTTGCAGAATTTCCGCTCAAATAAATGAAAAAAAAAACAATCTGAAAAAATCAAACTGTTCATTGTTATGTGTCTGTGTGGATGTGTGCATCAATCCCATCAGAAAGCAGGAAGTGACACATTATCAGCTTTGGGGGAGAAGTTTAACAGGTTTGATTTCAGAGTTTTCCTTCACCTACACAGGTAGCCAACCACGGTTAAAGCATCGAGTCTGCCCTACTATCTACCTTTTCCAACGGTATTAGTGCAATATGAAAAGCCTCGCCCAGGATGTGAACTTGAGTTGTTGTATCTATTTCCTATTATGATTACTATAACACCAGGTGCGCCTCCACACACACACGCACACACACACACACACACACACACACACACACACACACACATATATATATATATATATATATATGGAAAAATATATCAGTGTTTGTGTAAGTTTTCAGTGAAAAATTGAAGGTTGGTACTTGAAGAAAGGAAGAAAAAAGAACGGAAAAAAGGAAAGAAAAAAGGGAAGAAAAAAGAAAGAAAAGAGAAAGAAGGAAATATTTACTTTATAGATTGATAAGTTACAGAAAGAAAGAAAGAAAGAAAGATCAGATTAATATGTAGGGACAAGAAAAGGAAGAACGCTGTTGGGAAGAAATAGAAAAAGATAATATAAATTAAAAAAAAAAACAGTTAAAAATAAAACACACACAGACAAAAAACCAAAGAACTTAACGTTCTTTATCTGTAAAGACATCTTAACGAAACACAATTGTCTTAGAAATTGGAAATCTCAAAAACTAATAAAGAAAACGAAGATTTTTCAAAAATTTCAAATTTCCTAAAGCCAGACGCTAGTTTCAATTACTTAAGTTAGTTTAACTTTAGTTAATAGTTTAATTGTCGCCAAGAATTTCTATCCCAAACATACGTTTTTGTTTGTATAATTGTTTGTTTTTATTATTTATTTATTCATTTTTTGTTATACGATTTTCAGTTTCATTTTTTAATATTTTTTAGAGAACTGCCAAAACTTTTCCATTGGCTACGTAACTCTTTGTTAAACTTTTGAATTATAAATGATAAAACATAGATAAGATATTTGGTCACCGATAAACATGTTTGCAAGAAGGAACGTCTTGAAACGTTTTACAGTTGCCAAAAGCTGGAAAAATTCAATGTTGTTATTTTTTGGCTGGTTTCATATCTTTAAAAACTCTTTCTCCAAACTTTTATGCATTTACCCAACCCCTTCACCACTATTAGGATGCAACACAAAGTCAAATTTTTAAGCTGAGTACAACCGGTTTGAATTCAGTTTTCCTTCACCAAGACTGTTAAAGACTCTAGTCTACTCTATTTACTCATAAATGGAGTGGGGCATAGTTGGATTCATACCTTTCGCAAGGGTATTAACACAATATGAAATGGAAACAGCCTCGTCAAGGACTTGAACTCGAGTTGCTAGTTTCATTTCCTACAATGATAACCGTCATGCTACAAGCGCGTCTCCAGATTTTTATGTCATCATCGTAGATATTGAATTTATTCTATGTGGTTTCTTATCCTATAAGTCTTTTGATAACATTAGCAATTATGTCTCTTCGTTCACTGCTATTGATAGCAAAGAGACGTACAGAATCTGCTTTTAATCAAGTAATAGTCGAATAATTTAATCAATGGTCAATTCAGAAACTTACTTATCATTTCATACGATACATATCACACTATACATTAAAATAGATGCAACACGTGGCCAGGGTCGAAATTCCTAAAATTTTATCGACTATAACAAAAGACACCTGAAGAAGGATAGAGCAGCGAAACATTAGGAGTATAATGTCAATGATTGGTTGGTTGGTGGGTTTTACGTTACATTAATCCTTGTTGAGTTATCTAATGTAGAAGTCAGTTTATTTATTTATCTAGTTTTTTTGTTTGGTAAGCAATTATTCCAATTAAATCATAAGTCTTAAATGAACTATTCTACAAATAAAAAAAAATGATATTGGTTATGTTTTACGACACATCAACCTTTGAAGATTATTTAATGCCAAATCTTATCTATTGCAATATTATTAATTTACTAAGCTTTTTACCAATATGTGACATTAGGCCGATTGAATGGGGCAACCAATGAGACTCGAATTCTCTCTTGGAGGTTTGCTAGACAAGCTTGCTAACAATTATACTACCCGCAATAATAATACACAAATAATACAAATAATTTGCATACATATATTGTTCAAGTATTCCTATAAGATACAAGTAATTTTCATGCAATTCGTTTTTTACAAGTATCTGATTGATTGATTGATTTTAATGGTATATTCGTTCGTCTAAGGTTATTTTATGGCTAAAGGCTATAAATTCTTGTACGTTCACATCTTTTGTACTCATTGGTTAAAAAGATTTTTGTGCACGGACCAATCGAATAGGAATAAGTTTTAAACAGACGTAATTTACCCACAGATGGAACCCTAACAGGTACTACACATCCGGGTGAGAGTGGACCAGGCTGTGATAGCAATAAAAGTAACTTTTTAAATTCATAATCAATTTGAATAAGTAAGCACTTAATTCCCAGTTTACAATACCATTGTATTGATATAGTTCAAAATCAACATGTTATTTTAAACAGATCTACAGCCCGTCTGAAGTTATTATGCAAATCAAATAAACCTCGTTGGCTCAAAACGTTTTGAACAATTATTTGTCAAATTCAAACTCACTCATTTCTACCCTTAGTAAAATATTCAATTAAATTTTCAGCCATTTTAACGGCTAGTTTTTGAGATATTTGGAATTTACGAAAATAGACTGACTGAAGTTAAAACAGTGATTAAAGCTTTAAGACGTCTGAAATCTAATAAAAACTTTTTTTCTTGTGCATAATATATGTTGAATCATGGGTAAAGGGAAGGATCTAACAACTGTTAAAAAATAGAAAATTGCAAAGTTATTGAGTGAGGGAATTTTCACTTTGGAGATATAAAATGAGCTTTGTAGAGATTACTGAACGATAAAGAAAGCCGTTGAAAATATAATTAAGTTGAGAACTCAAAGCAAAAAAAAGGCTTTAAGAACTTACTTCAAGATGAATGTAAACTAAAACGAATTATAGCCCAGCAATCATTTTTGACCAGCGCTCATATCTTTGAAAAGGTTGGAATTGAGGGAGTCAAGAAGGATAAAAAGTGGAGTGTAATTTACGAATTGGGATCTGAGAAAAATCTCTTCGGCAAATTCCTCTCACATATATTTTAAAGCGTCAAAATTCGGCCAAGAAATAGGTGATAATTGACTTGTTAAAAGTTATTTATGCGGAAAATTCTCGAATGACATTTGATGGACATGATGGATCAGCTAAAAGATGGATTTTGTCCAGTTCAGAGGTACATGTGGCTAAAAGAAGGCAACAAGGACATCGTCGTGCAATATGGGCAGGAATTGTCGTCTAAATCATCATTGAACCATTCAAAGTCGATCAAAGAGTTAAAATGAACAGTACTAACTATTGTGATTTTATGGACAAGAAATCTTTGCATGTTACAAGTTTCAGTCTTGAAGTTTCAAAGTAAAGTGTGTATATATGCACGACAATGTCCTTTCTCATGTATCTTAGCTTAACCGTGAATTCTTTGATCATAAAAGATTTACAGAAAAGAAAATAATGGAATGGCTACCATCAAGTCATGATTTGAATCTGATGGAAAATCCATGGTCAATAGTGAAAATGAAATTATATGAAGGTGGGAAACTATTTAACAATAAAGGAGAACTATAGGAGGAAATTAAATACTAAGTAAGTAAAGCTGGCGACCATAGTCGAGGGTGACCCGAACGCTCCCTTTTCAATAGCTACTGCACCGAGCTATAGGGAGGGCGCTACTCCTTTCCTGGGATTGCTCCACTTTACCCTTGATCCTTACTTTATGATGCTGAGTGTTAAGCAAGGCGGCGTTAAGTACCATTTTTTGAATTTAGTATAACTCGACCTGGGATTGAACCCGGGTCTCCCGGATTATTGGCGAACACTCTACTCTGAGCCCGCTGAAGGAAAATTTAAGAAAATAATAAAATCAATGGATAATAGATTATTGGCTGTTATTGAGAAGAAGGGTCACTATATTAAAATGTTAATGATTCAAAGATATATCATATGTATTCATTATTTATTCTGTTTCAGATGTTGATAAATTTTTTAATGATTTTATTACCTTTTTATTGACGTGAAATGGGATTATTTAATTTTGCCTAAAAACTTCAGACGGCAGTCTTTTAGAATACTTAAAATAACTTCAATAAAACATATTGATACAACTTCAAATTTCAATTTCGGCTTTGATTTGATATCTAAATTGATTGTTCAAAATTTGACTTTTATCAAATCATATTTGTATAATTAAAGATGTGATTTGCACGATAACTTTATACATGGTGTATTTGACCCTTGATGGTAACTTAACTGATGCTATCATACCTAAATTGGAGGTTTATCAAATGTTTTAAAATTTGATGTTCTAATATTTCTTAATGTGTTGCAATGATGGAAGAAATCTTCAGATAAAAAAGTTTTTGGTATAAAGTTAAACATAAACGTATGGGTCCAGTGCAATTCAAAAGAATTTCTGCTGATTCGTCTTCTATGTTTTTTTTTTTTTGAGTCAATCCCACGGAATGTGACTATTGTCACACACGACAGCGAAAGAATTATGTGTGATGAAATATCTCTGTTTCTCTGATGAAACAATTTTCGCATCTTTACTAAGTTCTCAGAATACAAAAAAAAAGA
>CAUZXS010002154.1:62500-106043 GCA_963585895.1 Sepioteuthis lessoniana
TAACATTCTCATTGACTACTGCTGGTGCCTGAAACGGGGTGCGGTGGCTGTCGAGCACTAGAGTCAGTCCCTGAAAAGACGTTTCATCAATGAATAGTTTGTTTTGTGTATTTTTCAGTTTACTAAGGCACAATGTGAACTTTGCGTCATTTATTCAATTCATCAAGAAAATAAATAGAGTTATTATACTGTTCTATACATTTCAAGTAAGATCTTGTATCTAAAAAATTTGATCTGATTTGAAAGAATGAGTATGATTTTTGGATTCAGCCTAAAAAGCTGCCTAAAATCAGCTATTATAAACTCGATATTGAAAACATTACTGGTCAGTATTATTAATGGCTTACCAGACATCAAATTTGGATTGTTTCCGGAGGAAAAAATTCACATAGAACTGAAAAAATTAAAAAGCTAACAACCTACTGCCCACGACGAAATATTTCATAAAGTATGGAAGAAAAGATAATTTCACGACTTACTTTTTCGATTAAGTAACACTGTGTACAAAAAACACAAAAGAGAAATCGGTGAATAGCTGAATCCTTCCTTTTCTCAAGAAAGGTGACCTCTAAATTTTTTATTGAGGCATAACTCTAACTGCTATAGCTCCACAGGATTATAATGGCCTGTTTCTTAATCGTATTCGACTTGAAGTTGAGAAAAATCTTGTAGGAAAATCAGAACGGCTTTCGGAGAAATCGACCCACAACTTCCCAGATTCTGATTCTCCGTCGAATTGTCGAAGGAGTAGGTACAAAAATCTCGAGGCAACACTATTGTTCGTTGATATCTCCAAGGCATTTGATTCCAGATATATTCATTTTAAATTATACACACACATATGTGTATGGGCGTGTGTCTGTGTGTGAGTTCGTATGTGATAGCGTAACGATTATTGGAACCGAAAAGAAACCAGCAAGCGGGGTTCGAATTTCTGTGGCTTTTAAATAGAATACGTGATCATTATCTGCCTTGCCAGTAGCAACCAAAAGCTGTTACTGTTATAACCAACCTTGACACAGGCTAGTGACACGGGCGCGCGCACACACACACACGTACATATACACACACACATACATACATACAGCGATGCATGCTCACACAAGCACGCACACATGCATATACACATAAGGCAGTGACGGATGCATTAATTTCAACGTATGAAATTACGGATGTAAATTATTGTATAGAATTGAATATTGATAATCTTGAGTGGCAAAGGTATACCACACACACCAACACACACACATACACACACACACACACATATATATATATATATATATATATAGGTTCATGAATAGGTTTATAGAAATGAGTTATCAGATAAGATCACGAATGTTTCTGAATAAATTTTACCGCTAAACAAATTAGAATAAAAACACAAATTGAAAATAAGAAATAAACTAAAATATATAGGCAAGTATAAACGAATTATAACTTTCAACTTACATCCACACAAGCTTAACAAAGTTTAAAGTATATATACGCACTTGTTCAAATGTTTACCGGCTTTAGATAAGATCTCGTGACCATCTTTCGCTGATGCTGCGAAGAGCTGGTGCCAAATCCTAGATGGCTGATGAAACGGAACGAAGCGAATAAACAGGACTTCATTGATCATCCCTTACAATCACCGACGTCGCCTCTTGTGCCTCCGCCCTGCGCTTGAATCATTAACACGTTTAGAAGTCTCCGACGATCTCAAAATTTGTTGATGACACAGTGGTGACGTATTTACCAGTCCCTTGTCATTGCTTATCTTCTGAATCAATTTCGGCGTCGGAAAAAATTTTCGCAGCAGATTCAAACGATAAAATTTTGACTTGAAAATTCCGTATCTCTTATGTCAAACTTTCTTCTCTACTTTTCCTATCAAATCCATCACCTTGTCCTTACGGTTCCCTCTTGTCAATTCGGCTTGTTTTATTTCATAACTGTTTTTCTTTTCTCTTTCTCTATTTTTTATTTCTTTTATTTCTTTCTTTCTTTCTTTTTTTTTTTTTGAATTTCCCTCATTTAGTTATTTGTTTTGCATATACCAGTTCGTTTCGTTCCTTTAATTTTTTTTTGTATCGTTTTATGACAACACTTCATCACGGACAAGCAAAAATATTTTTCCATGATGCCGAGAAATTCCTGTCAAATTTTTGTCAGTTCTTTCGCTATTTATTTGATTTTTTTCTTTTTCAAATTTCATTTAATTTTTCAAATTTAGTTCGATTTACCTTTTCCCATTTTTTCTATATTTCTTTTTCCTTTCTTTCCTTCTATATTTTCTTTCTTACTTTCTTCTTTTTGTTTACCTTTTCTTCATAGATTTTCTTTCTTTCTTTCTTTCTTTCTTTCTTTGTACCTTTTATTGTCTGATTCTTTCGTTCTACACTTCATTCTCTGATTCCTTCATTGTGTATTTCTTTCTCTCGATATTCTATTCTTTCTTTCTTTCTTTCTTTCTTTCTTTCTTTCTTTCTTTCTTTCTTTCTTTCTTTCCACGTTTATTTTACTGATTCTTTTTGCCTTTCATTCGTGGATTTCTTACGTTTCCTTCTGTTCTTTTTCTTTTTATATCTATTCTCTGATCATTTTTTCTTTCATTCTCGGAATCTTTCCATGCTTCTTTTTTCCTACATTTTATCAATTGATTCTTTCTTTTTTCTTCATTTCATCCCCTGATTGTTTCTTTTTGTATTTTCTATTTCTTCATTTATTCTATGCTTTATCTCTCTTTTTTCTGTCTTACTCCTTTTGGTTTTATATTCAATCTGTTTTCTTTTTTAATATTCTTATGAAAATATACCTTCTTAATAATTTTCTTTCTTTCATTCTTATCCTGTTTTCTTTCTGCCTCGTTTACATTTCAAACTCTTTCCTTTGGTTTTATTTCTAGAATGTTTTCACACAATCCCATGTATTTTACTTTTAGTTTTTCCTTTCTTTTCCTATTCACTTCTTATTAGCTCATTTTTCAATCACTTTCTTTCTTCATTCATTCTTTCATACTTTTCTTCGTCCTTCCTTCGTTCTGTACTTGTTTCTTTGTTTTTTTTTTTTCATTTTTATACCTTATAATCTCTCAGCAAGGCCATCATTATAGTGCAATCTTTCTTTTTCATTCATTATTGTTTCGTAGCTCACTCACATTCTTTCTCATTTCTTTTTTCTTTTTCTCCTGTTTCCTTTTTATCTTTTTTAATCACTTACTTTCTTTTTCTATTTTCCTTCTTTCTTTTCACCAAATTGTATCATTTACCGACCCACTTTTCATCATTTGCTTTTCATCTTCGTTCATCGTTCGATCTTTTTCTCTTTTTTCATGATTTCTTTGTTCTTTTCCTCTTTCGTTCATCGTTTTTTCCCCATTCGTTGTGTTTTCTTTCCTACATTTTTTGTTGCTCAATCTCTTTATATCATTCTCACTCTTTCTCATTTTCCTTATTCAATTTCTTTCCTCTAATATAATGTTTCTTGCTTCCTTTCTCTTTCTTTGTCAATGGTTTGCTTTTTCTCTTTTTGGATGATTAATTTTTTCTTCTCCTAACTTTCTCTCTCGATTTCATTTTTAATCTTACTTTTTACTTCTTCCCTCTTTCTTTGCCCACTTTTTTTTTTTTTTTTCGATTACCTTCTTAACTAGTTCAGCATTTATTTCTTCATCTCTTTTTCGTTCTTTCCTTTTTATTTTTATCTTTACACTTCCCTCACTTTATCTTTTTCATTCTTTTTTCTTTCTTCTTTAATCTTTACTATTTTTCTTTTTTTTTTTTTACACTTTTCTCCTTCGTTCACCTTTTTTATCTTACTTTCTTTCTCTCATTTTGATTTTTTTTGATTTTTTGGCCTTTTTTAAAAACCTTTTTACTTTTTCGCTTATTTATCATTTCTCGTTTTCATTTTTCTTTCTTCCTTTATCTTTCGGGTTCTTTTGCTTGTTTCTTTCCTTCTTTTTCCTTTCTTTTTCATCCGTTCTTTATTTTCTGTCTATCTCATTTTTTCTTTCCACTATCTTTCCTTTTTAATTTTTTTTCATTCTTTCTTTTTCCTTATTTTCTCACTTTTCTTTCAGTTTTTCATTCATTGATTTTTGAACAGTTTGACTGTATTTTGTATTTTTTCGTTTATTCTTTGTTTTATTTCTTCTACTATCGAACTTGACTCAGTAAGTTTCTTAGTTTTATTAATTTTTTTCTTTCGTTGTCCCACTCTCATCACTCCATCATTTCCTTTTCTTTTCATTCTTCTTTTTTCTTTTTTTATACTTGGATTTCTTTCACTTCTGTTTTTCTTTTTTCGGTTCGCACCTTTTTTTCCCACACTCAATCCTCCGTATTCGCCTTAAAGAAGCAAATCTTTCTTTTCTTCGCCTTTTTTTCAGTTTCTTTCTTTTTCTTTACTTCTTGACATTGGGAATTCTTTTATCCCTACCTATCCGTCTCATATTTTAGCCATTTTTTCACCGATTTATTCTCCCTCTCCCTTTTTCGTTTTGCTTCTTCTTTTCTTCTGTATTTATCTCCAAGTAGCAAATCTCCGTACAAGAAGTGATTGCACGTACGCCCTCGTGCGCGCATGTATGTGTGTGTTTCTGATTCCTGATCTCGATGCTTTTAACATTTCCACTTCTCAGAAATCTTCGCCACCATTCTTCCCGACTCCAAGATTCTCTTCCAGAAAATGAAACATTCCACTCAAGATATCCCACTGTTTCTAACGGAATCTCTCTATAAACTCGTTCAGCTTTCGAGTACTGACCAAGAAACCTCTTTGTCCATTGAACAAATACTCACAAAGCTATGAGCCGTTCTTTTTTTATATATTTCTCTTTCATTCCACACCACTCTCCCCCCCCTCTCTCTCTCTGACCTTGCCACCACTCTCTACCTACCACTCACTCATCTGTTATAGCATCACTCGAGTCAGAAAAACCAGTCTTTTTCAATGAAATGTTTCACAGAAACTAAAAGATATTCTTCAAGTGTCTCTTCAATTGAAAACTTGGTTTTCTATGCATGTGTGTAAATACATGCGTACATACTTACACACATACATGTATAAAAGCTAGCTGCACACACCCAAATGCACACACACACACACACATATATATGTATATATATGTATATATATATGTGTGTGTGTGTGTGCGTGTGTGTGTTTATACGCTGGGTGTATTCAAAAATTTTCGAAACTGAAGCTGTATTTACCAAGACAAAAATCAACAATGAATGAAGCGTTAATTTTCTTCAAAATTGTCCCCAGTGAAATTCAACATAAATAATTCAAATTTTTCACTGGTTGAAAAACACTCGAACAATCCTTTTTAATATGATGTGACTAAATGTTTTCCCACATGGTTTGGTTTGTTTTCTTTGTTTAATGGCATATCAACTTTTGTAGGTTATTTAATAGTAAAGTCATTCTCCAAGAAGAACAATAGAGGTGCTATTTAACCCATAGCTGGGAGGATAAGGTGGTCCATACCTTTCCCAAGGGTATTAGTCTGAAAGTGAACGTAATAGCATGGCTGGAGTTCGAACTCGCTTACCATCGCTTTAAGCATCACATCACAAGAACACCCTTATATTCCAGATATGTGTACGCTTATATATATATATATATATATATATATATATATATATATATATATATATATATATATATATATATATATATATATATATATAGTCATCCACATACAGACTGCTTTGTTGTATCACATCTCTTCAGTGAGGCTAGGCAGGATAGATTCCCGAAGTTGGGATCGAAACCAGGCTGACTGAAACGCCAATCCAAGATTCTACAACTCAGCCACGAGGAAACCAGCGCAAGCGAAGGAAAATAAACGCTTATGTATCAAATTTGTTTTGTTTACATATATCCGTTTAACGGTTACCAAGAGCTCAATTCATTTGAAGAGCTTTGCTTTACGCTAGTGACAACCATTACTTCCCTCGCTATAGAGCTCAACCCCACAGGAATAGAGGAGCATATATATTGTCATCCACAGACAGACTGTTTCGATATATATATATATATATATAAAGGAATAGATCCACTTAGAGATTTATACATTTTTTGAATCATTTCTTTCGTTCTTACATACCTGTATGTTTCTAATTTGTTGCTTTCGTCAGAAAACATTTACTAGTTTTTTTTTTCTAGTTCCACATCGAAGCGAAAAACCCAGTAAATTACTAAATGTTCTCAAAGGAAAGCAACAAGCTGGAAACATATACGTATGTAAGAACGAAATAAGTAATTCTGAAAAATATATAAATTGCTAAGTGAACCTATCTATTTTGAAATATTTACTTTTTCCTCTCTTTGGACCAACAAAAAAAATTTTTTTACACACACACACACACACACACACACACACACACACACACACACACACACACACACACACACACGTGCATATATATATATATATATATATATATATATATATAAAGCTTCCACTTTCCCTAAGGTATTCAGAAGTTGTATTTTTTCATTTACTAATAAAATGTACGATTAACATTTTGTTTTTCCTATTGTAAACTATCTTTAAGGTGATGTTAATAAGTAATGAAAAATTATTTTGAATTAAAACATAAAAGTAAAAATATGAAAATTTTTAGGATTTTACTATACCTAAGAGCATTCTATTTCAAAATATATGTGATGTAGTTAGTGTTCGAAAGGTTTTTTTTATTACTTTTATTTGATTCTATTCATTCATTTTCCCCCCAAAAGAGTGGTGTATTTTTTCTCTCTCTCGTACCTCCATATATATATATATATATATATATATATATATATACAAATTAATCTAAAAAAAAGTATTAAGATTATTATTTTAAATTTAAACATTTAAATAAGAGGTGTACGCATTTGAACCACTTATATAACAAAGTGATGATGTGTAAACGTCTAGACTACTGTACCAACGTCTAGACTATATCAAGATGATCACATGCAAATATGAAAAAAATATGAACCCGGTCGCTTTGATCAGAAGATTTTATGTAGCATCCTTCATACTTACCAGTCCCACTCGCGGTGAATTTTTCTTTTTCCAACACTAAAAATTCAGCTCATGATTTGAGGCCGTGGAGGAAATTAAAAGAAATGCAGGGGCAAGGCTATACCAAAAGAGGAGTCTCAGAGGTTCTTTGACTCTTGGAAAACTTATAGGAATAAATGTGTTGACTTTCACAGTGACAATTTCGAAGAGAATCAATTTTATTTTTTCGCGTGATACTCAACACCATCGAGATGGATATTATTAAGAATTGTTTATTACCAAAGTTTAACATATTGAAACATTGTTGCCAAAAATAGGAATATGTAGCAGTCCAAAAATAATTACACGTCTTATATTTGTGGGGTTTGTGTGGCTGAAAGTCACGGGCAATGGGCAAGGCTGTGTTGTCGTTCGATATCTGACTCCATATTTTGGTTATTTTATTTTATCCCCACGTTGGTTAGTCGGTGTAACGCCTTGCCAAAGAAAGTCCCAAAAGGAATTATATAAAAGAAAAGACAGCAACAGATAAGAGACGAAGACCTTTCTTTTATACTTTCATTTATTTACTGCGTTCAACAACCATTCCATGGATGAGGGAGTTTTTCCTGAATACATAGAAATGGTTGAATCCCCCAGTTAAGGTGTCAAAAATACGTTAATCGTTTTCATGTTTGTATGTGTCCGAATTTGGTATTTTGGGTTTCCATAAGGGTTAGTTTTCTTTTGGAAGTTTGTCAAAGTCCGGTAAGGGTTAGTTTATAGTTAATTTGTGGGTCTTGTATATTTCAGCATAATGCTGACCGAGAGAGAGCTGCTAGTGGGTGAAAGGGGCTAACCAACGCTAAAGACGAATGCATGGTGCCCAGACACCAGAAAGCAACGGTGTTATCAAAACGCTGGTCACTGCCTAAAAGAGAAATAATACTTGGTCCCCTTTGTCAAGAGGAATGCCTTTTTTTTCTTTTATGCATGCGTCATCTCCTTTTCCTGCTAGGGACCTCTGGGAGTTTCTGCAAATTTAATAGTTTTCTTTTTTTTTAATTTCAATTTTAAATTTTTTTAATTTATTTATTCGCTCCCTACATATTTAAGCAATTTTACTTTTAGTTACAAAGTTTTAACACTGTTGAGTTGGGTAATAAATAATATTTAATGATATCCGTTCAACAGTTGAAAGAAACAATTGAAAGAAACAGTTGAATACTGGTGTCTTTAGATAAGAAAACTGACTTTTTATCAGAAAAATTTCGAGGAAATGTACTTATTAATGAAGACAGCGTAGGTAGGCATCATTTTCTGCTGATAGTGTGAATAAATATCGAAACATCAAAATTTTCATTGCACATTTTTATTTGGTTTACACGCATGCTCATATAAGTAAGCAGAAAACTTGGCATCCATTCCTAATGTTCTGATGATGATGGAAAGAAAGAACGAAATATTAACATCTATATGGCCAGAGGCATTATTATTTTACTTATATGAACTCATAGAAACATGCAGATAATATAACTTCCAGGTGCTGATGATGATAGACACGAATGTCAACATATTCACCTTTATAAAGCCAGGCACTTTTTGTTTTTCATATGAATGGGCAGAAAGCTTCTATTCAGTTACTTTGATCTAATGATGATGATACGAATGAACATCGAAATATTAAATGTATATTCAACTTTTGTCAGTCAGTGATTACATAAATATGGGTTAATTTTGTCATTGAAAATATGGTTAACAATACATAAATTAATTAATCAAATTAAAAAATTGCATGAGAGTTAAATTTTAAAAAATGCATGAAGTAGAATCAGAGTGTGTCATTAAGAGTTTTCTGATATCGCTCGATAAAAAAATAAATGCATAAAAATAATGAAGATAATTTATTGATAAATGAATAAGATAAAGCATAAGAAACGAGAAATCAGTTTAAACTGGTCAGTTATTTTAAATACTCGTCTTAGTTCAACAGGGAAATACGAATCACTTTTACAAGCCATTAGCCATCCACTCTCACTTTGTAACTACCTCAGTAAGATCGGCCAGTCACATGAGACGAACCTAACCAATCAGTGAATTTATCCAATTACAAGCGCGAAGTAAGTCGTCCTCTCAAGAACAGACTCAAGGAGCATAAAACAGCCAAAGGCGAAACAAGGAAATCAAGTATGGCAGACCACATCTGGAGAGAGAGCAACAACCACTACTCTACATTCCCCATAGCTCCAGAAGAGTATCCTTGTTATACTTAAGATGCACCCCCTTGCCCCCGAGAAATCAACATGTCAGATGAAAAAAATGTTAAAATTACCAAGGAATTCAGAACATAAACAGGGGATAAAAATGACGGTTGGTTTGGTTTAAATTATTTGCTTAACGACATATCAACTCCTTATGCGTCATTTAACGCGAAAATTTGATTTATTTCTAAATGTTGGTTGGTTGGTTGGTTGGGTTTTATAGCATATCAACCTTTGAGGGTTATTAAACGCCAAATCTATTTTTATGAAAATAGTTCTATTTCAAACAATTCAGTTTAGCATAAGTAAGCAGTTTAAATGTAAGTACAGTTTAATTGTCAAAAACATTTCTATTTCATTTCAGTCAAGCAGTTCTAATTCAGCTAATTCAATTTAGTATAAGTACAGATTTTGTTTTCAGAGTTAAATGTCAAAACAGTTCTATATTAAACGATTCCGTTTTGTGTTAGTACAGTTTCAATGTCAAGAAACAGTTCCATTTCAAATAATTCAGTTTAGCATAAGCACGTAGTTTAAATGTAAGTACGGTTTAATTGTCAAAAACATTTGTATTCCAAGCTATTCAGTTTACTCAAACAATTCTAACTCAAACAATTCAGTTTAGCATAAGTATGCCGTTTGTTCTATTTAACCCATAGATAGGGCCCTATCAGGTGTTACCATTCCGGACCAGAGTGGACCTGGGAGCAATGGCAATGAAGAGGTACTCCGCATTCTCCAAAGCTTCAGTATTACTGGAACCCCAGCATCAGATTGTTTAGTGTCATATCCAGGACACTCATTGGGGGTTGGGTCTTACCCCTCTGCAGAAGTGCAGTCGGTGAATTCTATAGCCCCCTGCCGACTGGGCAATTCAAAATGTTTAAATTGTAATCATAAGTATATTTTCACTATTCCATTGCTTTTTATTGCAAATTGTATTTTCTTAATTGCCAATTGTTATTTGCTGGCATAGAGTTATATGGTGTCAAGTATTCCTATCTAATACAAATAATCAGCACACAGATCTATTTGATCCATATGGGGACCGAAGCTAAGTATACGACGAATACATCTGCCGGCAGGGTGGTATCTTCCCACTAAAAAAGGGGGTGTCCTGCGTATGAGAAAACTGCATCTGGTGACTAGGCTCCAGTTCTAGAGCACTGGGTAATCTGAATTTCCTCTTTGCAGTCATTACTCCCAGGTCCACTCCGACTCTGAGTATTTGTGCATGTTAGGGTTACATCTATGGGTCAAACAGATGATTAGTAAAATGATTAGTATTAGATAAGAATACTCGAAACTATATAACTGAGCGCAAAGTATTTCTTGAATACAGTGTTACTTGAAGGCGTAATTGTGTGGAAACAAATCATTACTATTAATCCTTTTGACAGTTTTTCATATCAGCGTTAGCTAATGGTTTTCCACTGGAGCCTGAGTGACAGCAAGTCTCCTCCAGTCTCCAGGACTCTTAATCATTTGAGACTTTTTTCACACTAGTATTAGCTGATGGTTTTCCACTGGAGTCTGAATGACAGTAAATTTCCTCAAGTCTCCAGGACTTTTCTTAGTATTCTGGCTGATCTTAATAATGATGTAGTTTGGATGGTCTCCTTTTTTCTATTTCCAAGTCTTCCCGTCCCTTTACCAATCATTCGGAGATTGTACCGAGTGCACGAATTACAATTGGTATCACCGTCACTTTCATGTTTCATAGTTTTTTTAGTTCTCTTGTGAGGTCTAGGTACTTTGTTATTATTGTAATTTACTCCATTGAGAGTTTCTCACACCAGCAATAGCCGAGAGTTTCTCACTGGATGGTTTCTTTGTTTTAATGGCATATCAGCTCTTTTAGGTTATTTAATGCCAAAGCCATTCTCCTAGAAGAACAGTAGTGGTACTATTTAACCCATAGCTGGGAGGATAAGGGGGTTCATACCTTTCCCAACGGTATTTGCCCGAAAGTGAACGTAATAGCGCGACTGGAGTACAAACTCGCGTACTACGATTCCGCAGTCCATCGCTTTAACCATTACACCACGAGGACACTGGAGTTTGAGTTTAAGTACTCTGACCGATCTCAACAATACCGTAGTTTGGATGGTCTCTACTCGTCCTCTTATTTCCAAATCGTCCAGTCCCTCTACCAATTCTTTGGTGATTGTACCAAGAACTAGTATAACCGTAATTTATTATTATTATTATTATTATTATTATTATTATTATTATTATTATTATTATTAAGTAGGAATCGTGACTGGAAACCTTGTAATTGCTTTAAAAAAGACTGGCTTTGGAATAAAACAATCCAACAAATGTTGACATGCCGTAAAACTAACAGACAACATATCAATATATTTACACTTTCCAACCCAAAAGCCTTCTTCTTCTTCTTCTTCTTCTTCTTCTTCTTCTTCTTCTTCTTCTTCTTCTTCTTCTTCTTCTTCTTCTCTCTCTCACTCTCCTTAAAGACGTTGATTGTTTGTCTGTCTCCTCTCATGCAAGGTGTTACAATTCCGGAACCCCTCCTCGATACCCCCAGGGACAACACGCGAATAACTCTTTACCAATATATGCAGCACTGTCATCACAAAGCAGTCCCAGTTCATCATATGGACCCCCTATAAACTATCAAAACTTGTCTGGTTGCAGATAGTCCATCACTGGAGAGAGAGAGAGAGAGAGAGAGAGAGAGAGAGAGAGAGAGAGAGAGAGAGAGAATTAGTCTGGTCGGCCATGTTGACCTCCCCTGGGGATAAGAAAAGAAAAAAAAAACAAAAACAAAATAGGAAAGAAAAAAAATTGTCGATTCGTGTTGCAATAAAGAATAATATTTAAAAAAAACTTTCTTTTGCCTTTCGACCAATTTTGGCCACGTGTACATTTTTTTCTTTTCTTTATGCAGTCGATAACCTGAGAAGATCCTGCTTCAATAAATAGGAAAGTATCTCGGGCGCCATTTTGTTGAATACTTCTTTCTTAAAAGTTTTTCTTTCTTTCTTTCTTTCTTTCTTTCTTTCTTCTCTATTTTTTTTTTTAATCTTTTCCTTTCAACTTTATCATAAACTTACCACTTACTGATCACGAATGCGAAGAAAGATCTATCTATCTATCTATCTATCTTGATCACAAACTTACCATTTACTAGTCACGAAAATATATTTAGAGGGACAATAATTTGAATAATAAGAAATATACATATGATGTGCATGTACTCTAAAATATTTAATTTTGGCATTTTCCAGTTATCAACTTTCAAAAAAAGAAATAGCATTAACTTATAAAAAGAAGATAAAAACAATGCTGAATCAGTAAATATCTATCTATCTAGCTAGCTAGCTGCCCATATCTATCTATCTATCTATCTATCTATCTATCTGTTCATATCTTTCTTTCTTTCCTTTTTCCACTCTGTCGGCTTTTGATATTGTTCGCACCAAATGCACTTTTGTAGAGAAGTAAACCCCCCAAATTGGGCTGGGTATGACACTCAACTGTATTTGATGGTAAGGCTGCAGTTTTGAAGTTTTGGGGAATATGGAATACCTCTTCATTGCCATTACTCCCATGTCCACTCTGACTCAAATTGGCAGTACCGGTTAGCGTCTCATCTATGGGTCAAATTGAACTGTTCAATATTTTACTCGGGATTATTATTATTAGTTATTTCAAACCATATAACCGTGTGCAAATGATTTGTATTATACTGGAATACTTGATTAATAGAAATACTAACAGTAAAACTTGAAACCATTTACCTGCGTTCAAACAAAGGATTAATATTATACATGATTATTAGTGTTATATAGGAATACTTGAAACCATTTAACTTTGTGCACACGAATGAATAATAAAACATTGGATTATTAACGTTAGATTGGAATACTTAAAACCATTTAACAGTGAACAAACAAATCAGCTCTAACAACTCGTTTAAAAACAGTGACTAACAAATAATTCGCTTATAAATCGTATTTAGTGAAGAGTCCATGTGGCATAATGGGTAAAGTGCTTTGAGAAGGGGGGCTTTGGCATCAAATAACACACGAAGGTTGATATGCCATTAAACAAAAGAAAGAAATAATAGTATAAAACAGGATTTGGCTACCAACTAACTACTTTAACCAAGTTTTTTCTATCTTTTTGGATTCTTGTGTGTGTGTGTGTGTGAGAGAGAGAGAGAGAGAGAGAGAGAGAATATAATTATCAAAGAAAATATAACAAATTATCTATATGCTAAACAAATTTCTATCAAAATCTCGTTCATTGTTGATCACAGAAAATCCATCTCATTTTTAAAATTTTCAATGCAATTCTATAGTAAAATCCTATTTACCAACCCCTCCGCTCGGGCAGGATATGACACAAGGTCAATTTTTAAGCTGAGTTTAACAGGTTTGAATTCAGAGTTTTCCTTCTCCTAGACTTGTTGCCTCACCAAGGCTAAAGAACCTAGTCTGCCCTACTATTTACCCATAACTGGAGGGAGACTAATTGGATTCATACCTTTCCCAAGGATATTAGTGCTATGTGAAATGCAATCAGTCAGGTCCAGGATTTGAACTCGTGTCGCCGTGTTCATATCCTGCGACGATAACCATTACACCACGGGCACCTCCAAACGGGGAATTCTATAGTAAAATCATTTCCAATGCTTATCCCACATAAAACAATTTGCATTTCTTTCTTATTGCATAATATCTCTCTACCAATAATAAACCTATATATTGTTCGTAACTATGGCTTTAATCCTTAATCACTTATAATCCGTTTACTTTTCGGTTTTTCGATTTAATTTATACTGATCGAGAGATGAAACGGATTAAACTAAACAATCGAGAAAAAAAATGTCCATGTCTAATTGTAATCTTCAAAAACGCAGGTATATTAAGTTACCATAGTTTGTATAATCTGGTATATATGATTCAAGTTGCTTACGGCCCAATTGGCTTGGGCTATAGAATACACCGATTGCACCTCTGCAAAGGCATATGACCCTCCCCCAACGAATGTCCTGCATATGACATTAAACAATCTGATAGCGAGGCTCCAGTCTTAGATATTTGAGGAAATATGGAGTACCCCTTCATTGCCATTGCAGCCACGTCCACTCTGACTCGGAGTGAGAGCACCTGATAGGGTCCTATGGATCAAATAGAATAAAATGTGTGCAAACAAATAACTGATAGCCTAGTGAGTAGAATGTTCACCAATGGCCTGGAAAACAAGGGTTTAATCCAAAATCAAGTCATACCAAAAACTTTAAAAAATGGTACTTGATCCCTCGCTTATCCCTCAGCATTATAAGGTATGTATCAAGGGTAAAGTGGAGCAATCCAGGGAAAGGAGTAGCACCCCCTTACACCTCGGTGTAGTTGCTATGGAAAAGAGAGCCTTCGGTTTGCCCTCAACTACGGTCGCCATATATACTTTTGTATAGCAATACTTGAAACCATTTCACTGTCTGCAAAAAAGAGCTCTGACTCGTTTAAGAATGTTATCTATAACATGTGTTTTCAAATCATATATGTATGTATAATGTATATGTATAAAGAGGATTTGGCATTAAATAACCTACAATGGTTGATATGTCGTAAACCCAACCAAACCAAACCAAACCAGTCAAGTTGCTTAATATACCTGTCATACCCAAATAGTCACCCATATAAATTCTGAGAAGACTTACTGCTGCTTAACTTTCGTCATCGAGTGGAAATCGGTGCTTTAAACGTGACATTTTGCTGAGTCTAGTACTCATGCATCAAGATGCTTACTATATCAACCATTCCTTTGTGGTCACACACAAATGTACTGAGCAGGCTTAACTTTGGTGATTTAATGGAAACTAGTGCTTTCACTGTCAATGGAAATAATATTAAGTTGGTTAGGTCAGAAAATGATAAAAGAGACGTAAAGAAGAAGTGGAGTAGCAGTAATGTCAGTGGGCAGTGATAAGAAACGTTGCTGGCCTATCAGGGGTTCAAATTAAGGCTACGTAAAAACAAAAAATTCTTCCATTTTTATATATATATGTCATAGATTTGAAACTAGTTTTCGTCGACAAAGGTTCTTATCACTGACCACTGACTTTATCGACACTCTATGATCTTGTAAATTAGAGAAATAGTTGTAAACAGTATTTTGTAATTATCAAGTATTAGACATCTTTCCCTACTCGAGCTCGCCCCAATACACATACTCAAACTTACACGTATCTATTTATCTATCAATGCAATTTAGAGAATCAGATAGATATATTTCGCCAAAAATTTAATTATTACTGGTCTATCCCAGTCTGTCTGTCTGTCTCAGGGTAATATTTCGGTCTTTTATTTTATTTTAAGAACTTTTTCAGGCTGAAAATGTTCTTAAAATTAAAAAAACCAAATATTGCGCCTTTTAAACCTGTGTTAAGTGTTTGATTTATCCAACCTTCCACATATTTTTATTATACTGTCAGATTCAACACAATCTATCATTTCAACACACACACACACACACACACACACACACACACATATATATATATATATATATATATATATATATATTCCCCAGTCAGTTCATTTATATTTATAAATCTGTCGATCGATCTATCTTAGTCTATTCTTATTTATCTCTCAATCTATCTATGAAAAGGAAAAAGCCAGTTTAGAAAATCAGTTTGACATTTTTCGACGGGAATTAGATTTTGTACTTGTCTGTCTCTGTCTGTCTATCTATATGTCCGTCTCATTCTATCTATATATATCGATCAGTCACAGAATATTTCTTCATTCATATCTATTTATCTGGTGAGAGGAGTATCCGTTGAATACAGGCTAAGGAACTGGACTACGACATCATAGTAAGTGAGTTCGAACTTTGGTCGGTTTTTTATCTTTATTTTCTGACAAGAGCCCTTGAAAAAGGTATCAAGTCCGTCATACACTCTGATATGGGTTAAATACTACCCCCATTATCCTTCTACAAAGATGGCTTTGGCATTAAAAAATCTACCAGCGTTGATATGCCAATAAAAAAAGAAATAAAAGAAACTATCAGTCAATTCTGTCATAGTCTGTTCATATCTATCTATTTATCTATCTATTTATCTATCTATTTCAATCTGTTTCTTTCTATCCACAGATCTATCTAAGGGAAAAACGCTGTTTAGAAAATCAGATTGACATGTTTCACCAGAGATTTGATCTCTCTCTTTCTCTCTCTCTCTCTCTCTCTCTCTCTCTCTCTCTCTCTCTCTCTGATCAGTCTTCGTGGCATAATCAATAAAACGCTTGATTGCGACCTCGAAATAAGCGAGTTCGAACTCCAGTCGCGCTATTAAGTCCCCTTTCAGACCGATACCACTGGTAAAAGCTTGAACACTCCAATTCATTCAGCTATGGGTCAAATAGTATCACTTGTTCTTCTTTTACAAGGATGGCTTTGGCATGAAATGACCCTCAAATGTTGATATGTCATTAAACAAAGTAAAACCAAGTCAAACCAAACCAAACCAATCTGTCTGTCTGTCTCTCTCGACACAACACACACACACACACACACACACACACACACACACACACATATATATATATATATATATATATATATATATATATATATATATATATATATATATATATATATATCAGCTTTTTCATTTATTCATTCATATCTATCTATCTATGGGGAATTTATATACATGTTTTGATTTTGAATTCCGTGAGTTGGGGGTAGGATTTGAGGTTATGTATTTGTATCAAGTATGCTTTGCTCGTGTCAGTTCCTCAGATTTGCTTCCTTGGCTGGATATCACGAAATTCTTCATTCAATGTCTGATATCTATAAATATTAATAGACACGCGAAACTATATAAACCTTGCGTGTATTTCCGATGCTAAAAATCCGTGTAAAGCAACAAATACAGTTAATAACTTTTTTTAGTCCCTAATGACTTTTTTAGCCTCTACCATTAAATGTTTGCCAAAAGCTTATATTTTTTTCCTAAACTTGTGTTTTTTCTTTGTTTTTCATTTTTTTATTTTTTTAAACCTATTTATTTTACCTTTCAAATCCATATTTATTGTATCTGATGTCGCTAAAATAGAAATCTTGTTTTTTGATGTCCTAAGCCGAGCAGTTTCAGGCTTTGGTAAAAAGCGTCGGGAGGTTTTTCTTTCGAACAGGAGTTGATGAACCTGTAGAAGTCAAGTTCGTTCAAAAATATATCAAGACAGGTTCTGGCTATACATTCGACGTTAATAGTAGTAAATAAAAAATTCTCTGAATCAACGAAACCTGATGAAATCAGTCTTGGACGTTCGATGACTGGTAAGGTCAAAGATCGTCACATGTTATATTAGACGAATATAGGTACCGTAAAATTAACCTCTCATTGATGTTATGGTGGGGAATGTCACAACATAGTAGCCGTTCATCTAATAAACCATAGAAAATGGCTACGTCCACCCTATCAGTTGTCTCTTTACTATATTATTATGGCACCCTTTGCGAGTTATTTTTTTTACAGCAGCGTTAGCTGGTCGTTTTTCACTCGAGACTAAGTGAAATCAAGTCTCCTCAGGTCTCCAGGACTTTTCTCAGTATTCTAGCTGATCTTAATTATGCTGTGATCTGGATGGTCTCAATTTTTCCTCGAATTTCATGTTCTTCCTCTCTTTTTTAGAAATCGTTGGTAACCGCTCCAAGAGCATCAATTACAATTGGTATTACTGAAACTTAATGTTCCACACCTTTTTTCAACTCTCTGGCAGTGTCTAAGTATTTGTCTATTCGCTTTAAAAATTACTCTTTGGTCTGCTGGAACAGCAGAATCTACTAAATGTCAAATTATTATTTTTTATTAATTAACACTAGGTCTGGCCTTTTGGTCACTATTAGGTGATCTGTTTGTATCTCGAAATAACAGAGAATTTTTTGCATCCAATTCTCTAGTACTGATGCTGCTTTCAGTATATAAAGTTGATATAATAATTGTTTTACCAATTGTTTGCTGTTTTGTTTCCTGGCGTCTGGGGCGCCCTCATCGGGGGAATGCCGACGGGGCCGAAGGTATTTTTAGATTTTGCCGGACACGTGCGGGCTGCGGCCCTGCGTCCGGACCCACTTTAAAAAAAGGCCTTGTGCCGTACTTGTCCGGTGGTGGATAAATAAAATAAATTGTCTAAATTTCTGAGACGAAGCTTGCTGATTTTTATCATTAAGGGTTTTCGGACTATTGTCTTCAACTTTATTGTTATTTCCAAAACGTTTCGGTCGATATGTCCTCTGGCCTTTTTCAGGTGTTTGTCGAACTCGGGAACGTTCATGGAACTTCGAACTACGTCCTTTATTGAATCCACGGGGGTCGCCTTTTCTGATTCCATTAGCAATAACCGGGTACAAGTGTTAAGTATTCCGGTATTGTCACTCGCCTGTAGTCAGGATTGAACCTGCAACCTCCAGATGATTGTCTCCTTAGAAGCTTAGGGAACCAACGCCTGTAACCGTTACGCCATGTGTCCTGCTGGGATTGAACCTCGGTCTCCTGGACCATTGGCGAACACTCTACGCATTAGGCCAGTGGCCCGGTAAACCCAGGGAGAGTCATACCAATGACTCAAAAAATGTTACTTGATTCCGCCTTGCTTAACGCTTAGCATTATAAGGTAAGGATCCAGGGTAAAGTGGAGCAATTCGGGCAATGGAGTAGCACCCTCCCCTACATATCTGTGTTGTAGCTATCGAAAAGGGAGCCTTCGGGTTACCCTCGACTATGGTCGCCAACATTACTTTTACTTTTCAGCATATATTATTTGGTATTATGTCAAATTTTAATCTCTTGCACAATTCACAGTGAATTACCATTCCAACCCAGTCGTTTCTTGTTTTGTACTCCTTTTGTACAAGTTTGCTGCTTTCACTTATCTAATTAACCATTTCATCACTTTCTCCTCGTAACCTACATTTGCGTCTTTTCACTTTAATATAATTTGTCCTTAAAACATTATTTTGAGACGCAGTCTCTCATTTGAGATTTCTCTTTCTTAGCCATATCCCGGCCTTCTCGTGAGTAATCTCGCCAGTTTGTCGATTGAAGTATCCATACAAGTGTTTTTCTTTCCCCTTCTAGAATTTATTGCTCTCCCTGTTGCCATTGCTATTATTAGCTGCTGTAATTTGTCTTTCTTTGCTCTTTTTGATGTAGTTCTCAAGTCCTTTGATTGCTGCATCTACGCAATCCTCAATGCGGACGAGTCCTCTCACTTTTTTTTTTTGGCACATATTGTCTGTCTATATAAGTAAGTAAAGTTGGCGACCTTAGTCAAGGGAAACCAGAAGGCTCCCTTTTCAATAGCTGCTACACCGAAGAGTAGGGGAGGGCGCTACTCCATTCCCTGGATTGCTCCACTTTACCCTGGATCCTTACCTAATAATGCTGAGTGTTAAGCAAGGCGGCATCAAGTATCATTTTTAAGTCTTTTTTATGACTCTACCTGAGATTGCTCTTTTGAGAGATTTTCTCAACAGAACTAGCTGATAATTCCTTAGTGGAGTTTGAGGGACATGTCTTCTCAAGTCTCCAAGATTCTTCTCTGTATACTGTCCAATTTTAATAATGCTGTAGTTTGAATGGCCACCACTCGTTCTCTTATGTTCAAGTCCACCAGTCCCTGTACCAATCCTTTGGTAACTGTATCAAGCACACCAATAACAATTGGTATCACCATGTCTTTCATGTTCCATATTTTTTCCGTTCTCTAGCAAGGTCCAGGTACTTATCTATCTTTTGGCTTTCGTTAAGTTTTACTCTGTTGTCAGCCGGAACGGCAAAGTTTCCAAATTCGGCAGCTTCTCCTTTTTTGTGTTGACTATCATTAGGTTTGGTCGTTTGGTTGATATTTCTACCGCAAAATCCAAGAGAAGTTTGTGTGTCTCATTTTCCAGGATGGATTCTGGGTTGTGCATGTTCAAATGGTCAGATTTAAACTTCTTACACAATTCCTAGAGGATCACCTTCTCCATGCAGTCGTGTCTAGTCTTATACTCTTTTTGCGCTAATTTACAGTATTTGCTTATGTGATTGATCGTTTCATCTCTATCACCATATAATCTTTGTCTGCCATTTTGTTGCGTCTTATCTATTCTTGCTTTAACATAGTTATTATAAAGATTCCACGAAATGTTGTAAAAACACATTTAATTTTGAATGTTTCCATTTCAACGGCTTCATATATAAGAACATTGTTTCTTTCATCGTTTCCATTGAGTTATCAGCGCTATTTTCATATATAGGACATGTTATTTTAAACTTGTACGAGGATCATTAAAAAAGTTTCCAGACTTTTTTCGTATGGGCACTTTTATTGATACTACATACATGAAACTCTATTCTCCTTCGAAGTAATCTCCTCTGGCTGCAATGCACTTGTTCTATCGTTCCAACATTTCTGGAAGGCCCCATGGAAGTCCTCTTGTGTGAGCGTGTCAATGACATTCTTCACAGCCTTTTTCATCTCCTCAATTGTCTCATAACGACAGCCTCTGGGCTAAGGGAATAAGCAAAAGTCACAGGGAGCAAGGTCTGGACTATAGGGAGAGTGAGGAGCTGTCTTGTTGCCCGTCTTGGTCAAATAGTCTGTGACAAGGATGGAGTTGTGGACTGGTGCATTGTCCTGGTGGAAATGCCACTGAGCCGATTTGAAGAGTACTGGCCTCTTCTGACGGAATCTCTTCCTGAACTCCCTTAAAACCTCAACATAGTAACCCTAACCCTAACCCTTTAGCCAATCAACTTTGGTGTATTGACTTCCTTCCTTCTCCCACAGCTCTCATCATCCCTCACAGACTCCCTGCTTTCCTTGAATCTCTTATGCCACTCAAAAACTGATGCTCGATTCATGCAAGATGGTCGAAAAGCAGTCTGAATCATTCCATACGTTTCTGTGGCATGCATTTTTTTTCAAACTTAAAATAGAATTTATTGCATATCGTTCTTCTAAAGTGTCCTCACGTCCAGTTTGCATTTTTGAAATTCACCAGCTGTCACAATCAGGCTTTAGTAGGGTGTGTTCCAATTGCTGCTCTAGCTGTTCATTTGAACCTGAAATAATTGGTCAGTCATCTCATAAGGTGGATAACAATAACCTATTGAATTTTCAAGAGTCTACGACAATTTTAAATGCCTGTACAAAAAAAGTCTGGAAACTTATTGAAGGCACCACGTATATATATATATATATATATATATATATATATATATATATATATATATATATATATAATGGAAGAATTTAAACTTAAGAGAAAGTATATTAGTTAGCTTCTTTGCTTTAATACGTCGTCGAATCACTCGCAAACGGGATCCAAGCACATATCACAGCCAGTAAGCCATAGATTATCTGTAAACTCAAGTGACAAGACTGTTCTTTCACAGACTAAAAGTGAATGCGAAACCACATTTAAGAATAGAGGTTACAAGGAAACTACTCTTACCTGAAGGACGTTGGTCAGTTGTAAGACCAACTTCGGACGTAACGCCAACAGCGCGCGACTTATAATACTAGACGGGCGGTACCATTTGAGTTAATAAATAATTCACTGTATCTTTTCCTTCCCACGATACAACAAAGGCTTTCAAAGTACATCTCGGAATATGAAGAAAAGAATGGTGCAAAACTAGAATTTCAGTGATCCATCTAAAAAAAAACCAGCTGATCCTTCTAATGAGGGACCAAAACAATGTATATTTGCTCAGAGGAAATACACAACATTGTAAGTTTTCCTAATTCTTGCAATCTGTTGAATAAAAGAGCAGAATTGGGGTATAAATGAGACCAGGAAAGTAAATATCAAATTGCCAACTTGTCTTTGTAAATAGTCACCTCACTTAAATATGGCAAAAGATTTTCCGTTGTCGAGGGCGACCAGGAGGCTCCCTTTTCAATAGCTACTACACTGAGGTGTCGGGGAGGACGCTACTCTTTTCCCAGGATTGTTCCATTTTACTTTTGATACGTACCTTATATTGCTGAGTGTTAAGCAAGTAGATAACATGTACCATTTTAAAAGTCTTTGGTATGATGCGACCTGGGATTGAACCCCGGTCTCCCGGACCATTGCTCCAAATTAACGTTTCCAGAATAGGAATCATTTGAGCTTAGTCTGTAACAAAGCCAAAAGAATATAGCACCCGGTGAGAAAAGAACTCACTAATAATAAAATATTAGCCTAATTAGCTTACGATTACCATACGCGAAGAGCTTCTGCTAACAAAACTCTACTTATTTTGGCACAAGGCCACAAATATAGGTAAGGAGAAACTAGAGTGATTCTAGTGTAATGGTTAACAAGCTACTAAAGCCGGCTAATTATTACACCGCGCGAGGTAAGCTTAAAACGAAGTACAGGTTCAATTTTGGCTAACAGCCGGAATTGTGTGGCAACCTGTGAGCATCGAACTCATTACTCATTAGCAACTGTTGTACGAAACGAGATAGCTGATTATTTCCCCACAAAGTATCCCAAATAACAATTTATTTAGCTTAGGTAACCGCATGCATGGAGCACCCGGTGAGTATCAAACTCAGATTCACAAAATTAATGGCCAACCCGACTGACTTGCTTTAAAAGCCACTGCCACATTTGGTATAATGACGAAACTTGAATTGTATATTGCATTTATTATTTGATTTAACTGAAATTCATCTTTTCCTTAAAGTTTAATTTAAACGCAATATGCATTTTTGATATGCAGAGAAACAGAGGCAAGGAAAATCAGAAATAATTAGGCAAAAATTTTGAATAAATAAATAAGTAATTATGTAAGCAATATGCATATATGTGTTTATGTGTGTGCGTATATATATATATATATATATATACACGCACACATTATACAAATCGTATATATATGCATCATGCAAATATATAGTTACACATCATACAAATATATATATATATATATATATATATTTACATATATATATATTTACATCATACAAATATATATATATATATATATATATATATATATATAACACAAATATATATATACCTACTTAATTTTGTCATTTCAAAAAATGAATGCAAAAATGCTCGTTGCCGGCCACAGACCGAGCATCCTGTTTTAAAATTCAAATCTATAATTTAAAAGTCTTATTTGTATGATATTTATTCAAAATTTATGCGAAAATCGTTAAATGATTAAGTCATTGATTGGCGAATGACGAACCGCTGGCGGTGTCTTTTTTTTTTAAGCGCGAAAAAGTCCAGCGATATAAGTCGTAGAGAGTTCATAAGAGTTATTCACTTCTACTGCGCTTAAGAAAGGCATGAAAACTTTGATTTTATTACTTCTATTGTGGCTTTTTATAGTTATTTTATTATTAAGCTCAGCTTAGTTTCGCACAAGGACAGAAAAGCATCTAGTGATGAGGCTTCTGTTCTTGAGTTTTGGGAAAGTATGGAGTTTCCCCTTTGATGCTATTACTCCTATAATCACTATGAGCAGAAGTGATAGTATTTATTAGAGTACAATTTAAGGGACAAATAGATTTGTTTGAGATAATGTTTAAAACGAACGGTGAATTTTATTGATACATTTACACATAAAACATTAGTATTATAACTAAGTATGAAGTGTTTACCAGTTTAAAATGATTGAGAATTACATTGTTATTTTGGCTCTTAAGAAACACAAATATTGCAACTGAACATGAAGTATTTACCAATTTAAAATAAACGTGTAGCGTGTTTAAGAGAAGACGATAATTCTCAAACTGAATTCAGTATTAAATAACCCAGTAAGGGTCGACATACCAAAAAACAACAAACAAATATGGAGTGCAGAGTGAGAATCGATCTGATTAACAGGGGTCTTCAAGACTAGCTCGCTAAGTATTACACCACGATAATCAACAAACAAATATGGAGTACACCGTGAGAATCGAACTAACCAAAACTGGCTTGCTCAGTATTACACCACGATAATCATTTATTATTGCACATAAGTTATGAGAAAAATTAGAAAAGAATAGTCCAACAGGATTTTAAAATCGTGGTGTAATGGGTAAAGCGATGGACTGCAGAATCGTAGTAAGCGAGTTCGAACTCCAGTCACGCTATTACATTCACTTTCGGACACATTGTGAAAGGCATGAACCCCCTTATCCTCCAAGCTATGGGTTAAATAGTATCATTGGTGTTCTTCTCTAAGGATTGCTTTGGCATTAAATAACCTTCAAAGGTTAATATGCCATTAAAAAACAAATAAACCAAACCAATCGACAAGTGCATGGTCGTCCCAAAAATAATTATAATAACTTATAAAAAATTTCGAAATCCGAGAAAAAGTTATTATAATGTCTTGGTACTATGGTTAGCAAGCTAGTTTCGTAAATCAATTACTAGTGAGTTCGATCGTCACAGGGTAACATATACTTAAAACCTACTACGAAGCAATATACACCTAGAAAACTGGACACCTCCAGTGCTGAAATGGCTAGCAAGTTCGGCTACCAAACCATTACTAGTGAATCTTCAATATTCTCCTCCATGATTCTTGTCTTGCTCTGATTAAGCTGACCTTAATAAGAGAACTATTTCGATAATCTCAACACAAATAAAGAGGAAGATCTTTCACACACACACACACACACACACACACACACACACACACACACACACACATATATATATTTATATAGTTGGGCAGGAGTCCTTTATTTATCATGTTTGATTAAATAATAAAGACACATTTTGTCTGTATAATTTTATTAGGATCCTTTCAAGTTTCCAGACAAATTATATAGTTTTAGGTTGGAGTTGGTGGATGAATTTACCGAAATTATCCCGAGCGCTTTCGGATCTTTCATAGGCCATCATCAGGGGTTGTTTGCAAGTGTAAAGATTGTTTTATAAAAAGTTTTTAGGCTTTTTATAACTCTGCAAAAATAACGTAAACGTATTGTTGGATTAAACTGAGGTGATGATGACATCAAATGAATTTAAAAGAGAACGCTATCAATGGAAATAGAATATTATCAAGAGAAATAGAATATTAAAAAAAAGGACTAAAGGCATTTCAAAAACATTGTTGCTATTTTCAAAGTTAATTCTATTAATTCTAGTTTTTTTTTGTTTTTATATGAAGAGCTTCAAGGATTTGTAGTCGTAGCTTATTAATTTCGTGTATTATTATAGTGGTGTTTTCAATTAGAATTCGTTCGATGTCATCAACATTTCAGTTCACTTGCAAACACCCCCTGATGATGGCCTATGAAGTTCCGAAAGCGCTCGAGACAATTTTGGTAAATTCATCAACCAACTCCAAACTAAAACCAAAACACTACTCGGGAAATTTGAAAGGATCCTAATGAAATTACATAGACAAAATGTGTCTATTATTTAATCAAATACACACACACAAGCACACACACATTTTAGTGACTCAGACACACACACACACACACACACATATATATATATATATATATATATATATATATATATATATCTGTGTGTGTGTGTGTGTGTGTGAGTCGCTAAAATGCTCACTATTTGTATATATGTAACAGTAACCCAGCAAAAACGGCACATCATAGCGAAATTTTTATTATAGTAACACACTTCAAAAACTTAGGGCGTAAAACAAGTTCCAGTCCAGTTTGATACGGAGTAATAATTTCATTGGGATTTTCGTTTCCTATGAACGGTACGTTTTATTTTACCAAATTGTTGATATAAGAGAGATTCCAATTTTTTCTCTTCCTCACAAATCACTGCTTTTACTGGGAAAGTGAAGGGAAGAGATGAAATTAGTAGTGTACTGTTCTTTTCACCTTCGTCTTTTTTCTGTCTTATGCCGGCTTGTCAAACCTGTCACAGCCGATTTTTTTCTTCTAATAAAGAGATTTTCCTTTTCTTAGATCGGTTGCCTTTCTCAAAATTAAAGAACCTTATCTCTCGCACTATTTATCTATAGTTGAAGGGAAAAAATAAATTCATGTCTTTTCCTGGGCCATTAGTCTGAACTAAAACGTAAACAACGTCCCCTAGAATTTGGACTAGATTTGCTGGATCCTGTGATGATAATCTTCACACCAACAGTGACCCCTGCAGATAACTATGAAAGCCCAGTTGTTGTATATTGACTCTTGACCGAGCCGTAAATTAGAGATTCTCTGCACAGGACGGACCCGTGAAAATATGCTGAAGCAGTCACGTGGTTGACTGGAAATGTATGGGTGTTATGAAATATGCTGATGCCCACGTAAGATGAGGGCAGTCTATGAGTGTGAGTCTTGAATCAGTCTCAGCTTGCCGTCAAGGGAGCGCCAGCGAGTGGATGGGCGCCCCGCTGAGGCAGAGTCCCACAGAGTGGCCCAAAGTGGGCCTCCGATTGAGTACCCCTGGCCGAGAAGTAGAAGAAGTGCTAAGTTGAGCCTTGAAGATAACACAGTCTGGTATGGTCAAAATAAGTTATGGGGCAATGTGATTGTCTTCATACGTCTCCCTCCATCGGTCTGTCTCACTCACACACTTACGCCATCTATGGACCCTTTAGAGAATCAAGTGTGAGAGTTATATATTCATAACCAAGTGTTATTGTGATTCTTCCTTCATGTCTAAGCGTCTCCTTCGTTCTTTATGGCTACACAACAAGGAAGACGTCTTCAGTCTTTCTTAAATCTATTAATATCATCACCAGTAAGCGAGTTCGTACTCCAATCATGCTATTACGTTCACTTTCGGGCAAATACCCTTGAGAAAGGTATGAACCCCCTTATTCCCCCAGCTATGGGTTAAATAGTACCACTACTGTTCTTCTAGGAGAATAGCTTTGGCGTTAAATAACCTACAAAGGTTGATATACCATTAAACAAACTATCACCATTAGCATTATCATTGACAACGAGTTGATGTGGTTTTCAAACTTTCTGGAGCCGGGACACCTTTCTTTTTCCATGTCTCTGTTGTGGACCACTATAAAATAAAAATGATACCTCATGCCCCCCCCATGTGAATAACTATGAAATTTATCGAAAATATTTTCTTGAAAATTACATCCAATATTTGCACTGAGCAATGACATTTAATGAGAGGGAAATGCTTGCTTTGTTTGGCACAAATTGTCAATTCTTGGTGATATTTTTGATAAAAATACATGCAGTTCCCTTTGCATAAGTCAAGATCTTTATTTGGTCATCATATTGGTAAGTGTTGAAAATGTTGTTTTGCATGAACATATTGTAGGATAAAGTATAGTGGTACTATGTTTTATTTTGAGTTGATCTTTTTATTATGTTCAATTAATAAATGAATATTTTGTGCAGAAATTACGATTGTTCGAAAATCGTAATGACGTTAAACAGGCATGAAAATGTAATATAATATCATACTGTATTATACAGCTCAATATATATATAATTACAGCTCTATCACATATTGAGTACGTTAGATAGAATAAGAAAAGAATTAAAGACATTTTGACTGCCTTAAAATAAATGTTCAGAAGCTACATCAAGCTAAAAGTTGGGCAGTGGTTAAGTTTAAAACCATAGGAAATTTCCATACGAGAAACTAGAAATAAGATTTTGTGGTTTTATCGCTAATCAAATAACAAGACTCTAGTGGTATAATGATTAACAAGCTAGACTAGCAAATCTTAACGAGCGAGTTCGAGTTTCATTAGGTGACCCATTCATACGACCTTGTGCTACATTTAAGCAAAAAGCTTAGTTAATTTTAAGACACCCTTGTAGCGTCTGTTTCGGGCACTCTGAGAAGAAATCTTTTTTCCTGACGAAAACTTAAGGTTGAAACTTGACAAAGTCAAACAATCAAAAATTAAAAGTATGTAATACCAAAGACGTATAATTCCTGTTTATTGAATCACTTTCGCTCATCTCATATATATATATATATATATATATATATATATATATAGTAAAGGTAAAGATTATCTTTAAAAATGATCATATTCTGACAAATAAATTTGTCATCAATTGAGATTTAATGGGTGTTTCACAAAAAATGATATAATTTTGTAATCTAATAACTTGGCCAATTCTGGTTTAAATGATCTCAAATCTTAGCAGCTTGTGTAGAAAGAAAAGAAATATATGTTTAATATTTAAACGACTTTTCTTTTCCTGTAAATGGCATTTCTACACCCAACAACAACAAACATAAAACAAAAAATGTTGAGTTGTTTCAACACATGCTTTTTATGGAGGGTATCTTCGTGGCGTAATGGTTAAAGCGTTGCAGTGTGGAATCGTAGCTAGCCAGTACGAGCTCAAGTCGCCCTATTACGTTCACTTTCGGACAAATACCCGTGGCAAAGGTATAAACCCCCTTATCCTGTCAGTTATGGGTTACATAGTACCACGACTATTCTTCCAGAAAGATGGATGTAGCATTAAATTACCCAAAAAGGTCAATATGCTATTAAACGATAAAACAAACGAGCTGTTAAAATTTGAGATCATTTGAAAAACAATTGATCGAGAAATTATATCAATTTTTCTGAAGCACCATTTATATATATATATATATATATATATATATATATATATTCTTTTCTTATTCTATCTAAAGTAATCAATATGTAATAGAGCTGTGATTATATATATTGTGCTGTATAATACAGTATAATAGAATATTACATTTTCACGTCATTACGATTTTCATTTATTAATTGAACATAATAAAAAGATCAACACACACACACACACACACACACACACACACACAAAAAGAACAAGACAAAAATAAAAAATGACGGAACAAAAGGAGCGAATTCGTTTTTGACTGCCGACACGAAAACAAGTTCCCACTGAAAATGTTAAAGAACAATGTAGCAATATGAACAAAGAAAGTGAACCAACGTAACGTTGCTTATTTGAAAATCATAGGCACCTCGCTGGCTGAAATGGTTAACAAGTTAGATTAACTATTACAAATGAGTTAAAATCTCACTGGGTTCCCATACTTGTTGCCTTGATGTACATCTATGCTAAGTTTAGTAGAACAAACTGTCATTAACCTGACCAGAAAATGTAATATTATATTATACAACGCGACCTTTCTCTCTCTCTCTCTCTGTATATATATATATATATATATATATATACACACACACATATATATATATACCCCGTGTATCAATTGAGTTACCGTTTTAACAGCGGTCTTTGATGATATTGATGCTTCTATCTAAGAATGAGGGAGTGATAAACACGTAACTATCTCGGTTGTATGAAGAATTTCAATTATGAAAAATAGATTGTATCGGTGAATCCAGACCTCACTAAGTTATTATTCAGTTGCAAACTGGACTTGAATCTGCTTTATTCGGTAGGAACATTTTAAGTGTTACAAATAATAATAATAATAATAGACACGACTGGTTGGGCAAGGTGATCCACTGGTAGATGTGCAAGAAATTTCAATTTGACCATCCGAAGAAAACCCAGCATCTGCCCTAGAAAATGACACACATAAACTCCTATGGGACTTTGACATACAGACGGATCACCTAATCTCGGCCAGAAGACCAGACCTTAAAATAATCAACAACAACTAGAACAAAAAACAAAAAAAGAATTTGCAAAATTGTGAACTTTGCTGTCCTGGCTGACCATAGAATAAAACTGTAAGAATATGAAAAGAAGACTAAGTACCTCGACCTTGCTAGGGAACTGAAAAAATTAAGGAACATGAAGGTGACAATAATACCAATCGTGTTTGGTGCTTTTGGTTCAATAACTAAAGGATTATTAAAGGGACTGGAAGACTTGGAAGTTGGAGGACGAGTGGAGACCATCCAAATTAGAGCATTATTGAGAACGGTCAGAATACTGAGAATAACCCTGGAGACTTGAGAAGAGTTACTGTCACTCAAACACCAGTGAAAGACCATCAGCTAAAACATGTGAAAAACTCTAACAAATAAATAATATATATATTTAGTATCCTCCATATATATATATATATATATATATGAAGGATACTAAAATGAATCGAGATTGAATCTGTATTTGCCAAAACAGAAATTAATAAAGTACGAAACGTTAATTTTCTTTAATACACTTGGTATTCAATACACTTATTCAAGTGAGTGTTTTCTTTGGTCGAAGCTCCTCTGAAACAACCTTTTTGATATGGTATAAAGCTGTGCAACAGTCTCCATGATATGCTCCCAGCGTTCTCAATCCTAACTGGGATGAATTTTCTATTGACAATGACACACGTAGTTTAGCCAGATGAGAATGGAGAGTGAGGCATCTGCACAATTCTATGTTTCATCAAAACTGCAGATAAAAAGTATCGAGAATTGGTTCAGACTCGTTTAGACGAAGTCTAGTTGACTAAAAAGCAATCTAGACGTCTATACATTATCACTTTATTATATAAGTTGTTCAACAGTCTACACATCGTCATTCCAAATATCTACCAACCTCCTATCTCACGAACCCTCCAAGTAATTCGATCAAAACGTGCTGTGTATTGTTGGGTGAAATAAGGAAGCACTCATTAGCGGCTTCTTATAGACTCCAACATAGTGTTGGCCGACGAGAAAGCTTGATACAGTCTAAAGGACGTGCCAAGAGCAATGGATGAGAGTGAAGGATTATGAGAGAGAGAGAGAGAGAGAGATAGACAAAGAGACAGAGAGTCACTAAGTTTCGATGGTGATGATGATTCTGATAATTATATATATATATATATATATATATATATATATATATACTCAAAGACTCAAAAATGGTTCTTGATGCGGACTTGCTTAACACTCAGCATTATAAGGTAAGGATCAAGGGTAAAATGGAGTAATTCAGGGAATGGAATTGCGCCCTCCCCTACACCTTGGTGTACTAGCTTTTGAAAAGGGAGCCTTCGGTTCACCCTTGACTAAGTTATCATCAAAATTATATATATTTATCATTAAAATAATACACACACACACACACACACACACACACACACACACACACACACATATATATATATATATATCATCAAAATTATATATATATATCTCATCAAAATTATACACGCACACACGCACACACACACACACACACACATATATATATATATATATATATATATATATGATTTAGATGATATGTGTGTGTGTTTGAGAGAGAGAGGGAGAGAGAAAGAGAAAGCGAGAGTAAATTTACTTATGCCCATATACACTCATATTGTATAAAAAATTAAAAACTAAAAAAGAAATAAAAATGTAAAGCTTATTGACGTAAACATTCCACCCTACCAATAAATAAGTAGATAACATTTTAGCTAACTCGTCCGCTAACGTTTTACTTAACCACCCTTAACTTAAAATCGTAAATAATATGAACATCCTACTCTAAAAATAGGAGAAGGGGGCATGAAAAAAATGCTCTAAAACCCAAATGTAATAAAAAGAAAAAAAAAAGTGTTAAAAAAGAAACAAAATGGTGGGTCTAATTGTATGACTGATACACTCTAACATTCAATCGTTTTATCTGTCCCCGACCCAAAACATTATTCCTCCCCGACCCCCTTTGAATCTGACGCACACCCAGGCCTACTTCTTTACCCTCCCCTGCTGTTAGGAGCCCCGGCTTACTTGCTGAGACCTTCCGCAAGCTCGCTCGGCACTAGGTATTATGTTCATCCATTATGTCAAGTACCACCCTACCTCGAATCTCATTCCTTCCCCATCCAAGAACCCCGGGTACCCCCACTCCCTAAACAGTATTTAGACCCAACCCTTAACCTTCTCTCCGTATCCCTGCCCCTTCAAAAGATTTTTTTTTACCTGTTCTTAGCCTTTTAAAAGTCTGGAACGTTAAAAAAAAAGATTTTTTTTTTATTAAATTGCAAGTTGCTCAGTTTCAAAACAGCTTTCGGTGTCATCTTTCGTGATTAATGATCAATCAGTCGATTTTGATTTCTTCAGATCTACTTTTAACATTACACACAAATGGATGATCAAGAATGCATTTCTATCTCTCTCTATTCTATCCCTAATATATTCCCTCTTACCTGTTAATAAGGTAGATTAGTGTATTTGTCTTAATAATAATAATAATAATAATAAAATTACACCATTGTTGAGATGGAGACCATTCAAGCCACAATATTGTTGAGATCGGCCAGAATACTGAGAAGAGTCCTGGAGACTTGCTGTCTCAGTCTCCAGTGGAACACCATCAGCAAACGCTGGTGTGAAAAACTCTCAATTGAGTAAACAACGACAACAACAACAATAATAATGATAATAATAATGATGATAATAAAGGTGACAGTGATACCACTTGTAAATGGTGCACTCAGAACGATCCCCAAAAGCTTGAAAAGTGGGCTGGAAGGCTGTAAGTCGAAGGACGAATGGAGACCATCAAAACTACAACATTGTTAAGATCAGTCAGAATACTGAGAAGAGTCCTGGAGACTTGAGAAGTCTTCAGTGAAAGACCATCAACTAATGCTGGTGTGAAAAACTCACAAGGAATAATAATAATAATGATAATAATAATAATAATAATAATTTGGGTTCGGTTTTATGGTATATCAACCATTGTTAGTTATTTAATACCAAATCATCTTTATACATATAAATTGAATATATGATTTCTTTATAGACAACATTTTCAAACGAGCCTGAGCTTATTTTTTCGCACACAGTTAAATAATTTACCTTATTTCTATCAAATACGAGTAATTCTATTTACTATTAATCATTTGTTGTCACACAGTTTAATGTTTTAAAGAATTGCTATGTATCACTAACAATTCAATTAAACGTCAGTCATTTGCTTACACACAGTCAAATGATCAAACAGTTCTATTTGAAAAAATTCAGTTTAGCATAAGTTCACAGATTAAATGTCAAACCATTCTATTTGACCAAGAGATAGGACCCTATCAAGTGCTGCCACTCCTGAGTAGACTTGGAAACGATGCCAATGGAGGAGTAATCCGCATTCTGCAAAGTTCCATCAGTACTGAAGCCTCACCATCAGATTGTTTAGTGTCATATCTAGGAGACTCGTTGGGGAAGTCTTACCTCTATGCAGTCGGTATATTCTGCAGCTCCACCCGACTGGGACCTCGTTGGAGGCGTCTTACCCATCTGCAAAGATGCAGTCGGAGTATTCTACAGCCCCAGCCGGCTGGACATCGTTGGGAGAGTCTTACCCATCTGCAAAGATGCAGTCGGTGTATTCTGCAGCCCCAGCCGGCTGGACATCGTTGGGAGAGTCTTACCCATCTGCAAAGATGCGGTCGGTGTATTCTGCAGCCCCAGCCGGCTGGATATCGTTGGGAGAGTCTTACCCATCTGCAAAGATGCAGTCGGTGTATTCTGCAGCCCCAGCCGGCTGGATATCGTTGGGAGAGTCTTACCCATCTGCAAAGATGCAGTCGGTGTATTCTGCAGCCCCAGCCGGCTGGATATCGTTGGGAGAGTCTTACCCATCTGCAAAGATGCAGTCGATGTATTCTGCAGCCCCAGCCGGCTGGACATCGTTGGGAGAGTCTTACCCATCTGCAAAGATGCAGTCGGTGTATTCTGCAGCCCCAGTATCGTTGTATTCTGCAGCCCCAGTATCGTTGGGGGAGTCTTACCCATCTGCAAAGATGCTGTCGGAGTATTCTACAGCCCCAGCCGGCTGGACATCGTTGGGAGAGTCTTACCCATCTGCAAAGATGCAGTCGGTGTATACTACGGCCTCAGCGAACTGGGGCAGATATTGGATTGTGAAACATGGTATTAACACCTAGAACCAATAACAGAAGCCAAAGAATAGACTATTCTCAGGGATTTTGCCATCCAAACTAATAGATAAGTAAAGACCAATAGACCAAATATAGTGATTGATGGCTATAAAAGAAAAACATACCTTCTAATTGATATATCAATATCAATAGATAATAACACCCCAGTCAAAGAATATAGTAAAATAAGTAAATACAAAGAGCGGAAAATAGAAATTGAGAAAATGTGGTACCTTAAAAAATACTACCGTGTCAGTAATTGTGGGAACCCTGGGTAAGATCAAGAAAGGAAGATAAACATTATAACAAGATACCTGGCAGTCCCAGTTTACATGACATTGAAAAAAGTGCACTTTGCAGAACTGCTCCTCTACCTAGGAGGGTATAATCAATGTGACTGAAAATATCACCCAAAAGATGTAGAAGAAAATAAAATACATAGAATACGTATAATCACAAGCTTCCCTCATTCTAGGTCTTGAGTAAAGTACCTATTGAAGTACTGTAAAAAACCGAAATTAAATCTGAAAACTAAATAATAATAATAATAAGAAGAAGAAGAAGAAAAAGAAGAAGAAGAAGAAGAAGAAGAACAAAAAAAAACTTGAGACGAGAGGAATAATTAAAACCATCTAGACCACAGCACTGTTAAAATGAGCTAGGATATTTAAAAAAGTCCTTGAGACCTGAGAAGAATGAATGAAACACAGACTTCAGTGTAAAACTACCAGTCAAAACTTGTGTGAAAAACATGTTAGATGTATAATAATAATAATAGTAATAATAATCTCAGCCAGACGACCAGACCTGTAATAATCAACGAAAAAAGAGAGCTTGCCGAATTGTTGATTCTGTTGTCCTGGCTGACCACAGAGTAAAATTGAAAGAAAGCAAAAAGAAAGTAAAGTACCTGGACTTTGCTAGGTAATTGAAAAAAAACTGCGGAACATGAAAGTGACGGTTATACCAATTGAAATTGGTGCCCTTGGTACAGTCACCAAAGGTTTGATACAGACGCTGGAGGACTTAGAAATAAGAGGACAAATAGAGACCATCCAAACTACAACATTATTTAGATTGACCAGAATACTGAGAAGAGTCCTGGAAACTTAAGGAGACTTTCTATCACTCAAACTAACGCTGATGTGAAAAACTCTGAAGGAGTGAAATAATAATAATAATAATAATAATAATAATAATAATAATAATAATAATAATAATAATAAAGAACAAATGGTACATGCACAACCCAACATAAGTCCTGGAGACACATACAAACTCCTCTGGCATTTTGACATACTAATGGATCTCTTAATCTCGGCCTGACGACCTGACATTTTAATAATCAAAAAAAAAAAAAAAAAAAGAAAAAAAAAAAAAAAAAGAGAACTTTCAAAATTGTGGACTTTGATGTCCCGGTTGACCACAGAATAAAATTGAAAGAAAGTAAATAGAAAAATTAATACATCGAACTTACTAGGGAACTGAAAAAACTGTGGAATATGAAAGTGACGTTTATACCAATTATAATTGGTGCTCTTGGTACAGTTACCAAAGGATTTATTAAGGGACTGGAAGATTTGGAAATAAAAATCCAAACTACTGCATTATTGAGATCGGTCAGGATACTGAGGAGAATCCAAGAGACTTTAGGAGACTTGCTGTTACTCAGACTTCAGTGAAAGACCAACAGTTAACGCTGATGTGAAAAACTCTCAAGGAGAAACAATAACGACAATAATAATAATAATAGTTAAAGCAATATCAATAATAATAAATCATTTTATTAATAATAATAATAATAATAATAATAATAATTAGAAGAAGAAGAAGAAGAAGAAGAAAAAGAAGAAGAAGAAGAAAAGATAATGATGATAATGATGATGATGATGTTGATGAACAATGTTTTTTCCCAAATGTAAGATTTCACTGACAAATGGTATATTTTAATCCACAAGTATCAATTTTGAAATTTAAATTGCGACTTATAAAATCCCAAAAGATTTGATTAGTTTAATTCTAAGAAATACAACTCTTGGAAATCATAACTTACAACTGAAATTAGGTGAGAGACAGGGAGGATACAAAATTTGTGACAACACTTTTTAAATTCTCAAAATTTATGACGAAATCTTTCTCCGCAGTGAAGATTAATTACATCTAGCAATTTAATGGAGAAATAAACTTTCATTGCTCCTATTAAGTAAACTATACAAACCGTGAACCCACGGGTTCCGGATGTAATGGATATCCATGTTGATGATAATGCTTCTATTTAGGTTGGAGTGAAGTATTCTTATTAGGATTTCAGAGATATTTCCGTTGTATCCGGAATTTAGATGACTTAAAAAATCTTAGATTCAGCGCGAGTGAAGACCCATAAAATTATCATTCATTTACAAATTGGATTGGAAATCATTTTATTTTTATGAGCCTTTATAATAAAATAAAAATAAAAATATTATCATATCTTTTTCGCTTGGTTAGGGATACAAGCCCATGCACGAGCACACACACACACACACACACACACATATATATATATATATATATATATATATAAAGACACATTTTGTCTATATGATTTTATTAAGATCCTTTGAAATTTTTTCTCTCTCTCTCTCTTTATATATATATATATATATATTTACATGTCTGTGTTTGTGTGTGTGTGTGTGTGTGTGTGCGTGTGGTTGGGCAGCAGTCTTTCATTCAAGCATGTTTGATTAAGTAATATAGCCACACTTAGTCTATATAATTTCAAGATCCTTTCAAGTTTCCTGATAAGTGTCTTGGTTTCAGGTTGAAATTGGCGGATGAATTTACCAAAATTGTCCTGAATGCTCTCGGACCTTTCATTGGCAATTCATCCACCAATTCCAACCTGAAACCAAGACACTTATCAGGAAACTTGAAAGGATCTTAATAAAATTATATAGACAAAATGTGTCTTTATTATTTAATCAAACATGCTTAAATGAAAGACTGCTGCCCAACCACACACACACACACACACACACACATATATATATATATATATATATATATATATATATATATGTAGAGAGAGAGAAATTTGTTAACAAGGTAATCCCAGAGGAAGGAGAGATTTATTGAGAAACAAAGTCGACACTATAGCGTTTCAGTTCAAATAAACCATCATCAGGATTGTGAGGGATGATATTGTCATTAGAACCAAAACGCAATAGTGTCAGCTTTGCTTCTGCTTGGATTACCTTGTTATCGATTTTTTCTCTATATTGTCGGATTTTACTACCGGCTCATTGGCCTAGTGGGTAGAATGTTCGTCAATGGTCTAGGAGACCTGGGTTCAATCCCAGGTCGCGTCATACCAAAGACTTTAAAAATGATACTTGATACAATCTTGCTTAACACTTAGCAATATAAGATACGTATCAAGGGTAAAGTGGTGCAATCTAGGGAAAGGAGTAGCGCCCTCCCCTACACCTCAGTGTAGTAGCTATTGAAAAGGGAGCCTTCTGGTTGCCCTCGACTATGGTCGCCAACTTAATTACTTACTTTTTTACTTCCATCTATATATATATATATATATATATGAAAGTAAATAATTTCATTTTATCCATTAGATCTGAATAAGTACTCTTATTTTTGGTGTTATTGATTCACATCAATACCCATAACAGGATGGAAATAAATTTATAATCTTAATGTGACCGGTTTTTTTGTTTTTCTTAAAGAAATTATTGCTCTGTGATGTCTGTTACATTGAGGTCTTTACCAGGAAAATTTAAATGTTCATAGTTGACTGATTTTTTGTCCTGACAGAATTATTCCCAACCCCGGTTTAACTGGACTGAATAATATATATATATATATATATATATATATATATATATATATATATATATATATGTAAAGAGTATTGGGACTGAAGCCGTACTTTTCAAGATAATAAATGAACAATGAATGAAACGTTAATTGTCTTCCAGATGTCTCCTTGGTAGACATTACATTTATTCCTATGAGTTTTTCAGTGGTTGAAGCACCTCTGAAGCTCCTCTTTTCATATGATGTGAAGTTTTATTTCTACGTCCTCCAAACATACCTCTGAGATAATTATTTTGAGTTTAAAAAACATGAAAAGGACACAGAGAGTTAGTTCTTGAAAGTATCAAATGTAATGCACTTGTACAATCCGGTGTTTCGTTCAAAGTTCTGTTCGACGAAAAGCACCAAGAATCGTCAAAGAATCATTTAGACTACCTTCTGGACATATAAACATCGTCTCTTTATTATATAAGTTACTCAACCGTGCATATGCCTTCATTTAGATTTTAAATTTCGAAATTTAAAAGAATTTCAATATTTATTCTCGACACTTTTTTCTTATTATATCCAAACATAATGAGATTTTTAGTAATTGATAGCTAGATAGATAGGGTGGGTAGATAAAAATGTGAACATTGATCAACTTGATCAAATTGATAGATTGATAGCTAGATAGACTAAAAATCGATAGACTAAAAATTAACATCAAACAGATAGATAGATAGAAATATGCACATTTATAAATTTGACCGGATAGATAGATAGATGGATAGATTTAAATATTTTTGTAAAAAATTGCATGCACCCAGATTTAGATGAATAAGATGGAGTATTTAATGGAATATGAAAGCGTTTTTCACAAATTATATGTCTTCATTTTCTTTAATAATTTGCTATCTTCAGGTAGAAAATGTGCTTTATGATATACACATCTCATCATTTTTTATTTGCCTGTCTTAAATTATACTGCTTATTTTTTAATATTATGGCACACCGTTAACAAAAAATATATGCGAAATTTGTGCAAGTAATATTATACAGTAAAAAAACAAAATTTTTGAAGGCCATTTTCACCCATATCCTAATTTTCTACTCTTCTTAAACTCAGCATGCAGTTGCCAGCTCTTTTACTTTGGTAATGTCAATCGATCTTGGAGAAGGAAATCTCTAGATTCAGTTAAACCCTGTTTAAAAAAATGACCTTGTATCGCATCCTACACGCGCCGAGGGATTGAATGAATGCAACCATCCAGTATCCAGATGTATCGATTCATTTACTATTTATTATTGTTTTAACACTCCTTTATCTTCATCTGTCTGTCAGTCTGTCTGTCTGAGTGTGTATGTAACCAAGAAAAGTCGGCGCATCATAGCGATATTATTGTTTGAGCAATACATCAAAATGCTTTCTGGAGAATAAAGTAACTTCCAGTTTACTTTGCCACGGGATGATAATCTTTTGTGGTTTGCATTCGTACTTGACATCATTTTTTAAACACCTAACTTCTCGTTATAAAAGATATAATTATGAAATTCCTCTCAGAATCCTTCCAAGCAACTTAAATTGAAGCATCAATATAATCATGGACTGCAGTTAAAAACGTGAATCCTCCGGTTTCACAAATCGTCCAGTAAAATACAAAATACGAAGATACCTTCCAAAGTTTAGAGAAAGGGCATTATCTTTCCAAATGCGGTCCGTACATTTTCTTTAGACATGGGTGAGTCCCTGTGGCTAAATGGCTAAAGTGCTGGACTGCAAACTCGAAATAAGTGAGTTCGAACTGCAGTTATGCTATTATTTCATTTGGGAGGTGACCGTGGTGTAATGGTTATTGTCGTAGGAAATGCACACGGCGACACGAGTTCAAATCCTGGACGAGACTGATTGCATTTCACATAGCACTAATACCTTTCGGAAAGGTATGAATCCAATTATTCTCCCTCCAGTTATGGGTAAATAGTAGGGCAGACTAGGTTCTTCAGCCTTAGTGAGGCAACTAGTCTAGGAGAAGGAATACTCTGAATTCAAACCTGTTAAACCCCGTTTAAAAATTGACCTTGTGTCATATCCTGCCCGAGCGGAGGGGTAAGGTAAATATGGTTATGCTATTTAGTTCACTTTTGGACTAATGCCCGTGGGGAGGGTATTGACCCTCTCTATCACTGCTGACATTCTGCAAAGATGGCTGGCCCACGAGGGTTGATATGCCATTAAACAAATAAACCAAATCAAGAAACTATCTTCAGGTGTAGACTTTAAGAAAACAAACGGATTACTTTCTTTAGAAAATCGTTGGGATATGGTTGTTATTTACTAAACTTTGTTTAGTCGGGTGCACAAGGGCGAGAAGACTTACTTTACCTGCTGTTCCTAAGCGGTCACCCATTTCAAAACTTAACTGGTTCATCGCTGCTTAACTTCGGTCATCTCGCGAGAACCGATGCATAGTGTGTCGTAACCGTACCTCTGCGGGTGTTTTTAGGTGACCGCCATTTTAGTTGGAATAGGAATCTTTTACTTTTTTCTTTACGGAATTTACACATAGAGAAGACTGAGGAATGGATCGGCTGAAGCTTGTGGCTAAAAAGCAAAAGAAAAAAAAAAAAAGAATTTACTAGTCCTTAAGATATTTGTTTTTTTTTGTTTGTTTTTATCAATCTATCTGTTCAAATTTATCAATGTTCACATATATATATATATCAGTTGAATTAAAGTAACAAATAAGTATTCCATCTGATCTTATATAATCAATTATTTGATTTTATAATAAAACTATTTTATAAACAACCAGACGATATTTACAGATTAAGTTGTCTTGTACTAAATTTACCCCAAGGCCAAAAAAATGAAGGTAATGTTCTTATAAAAATCTCGCTCTGATGTGCCATTTTTCTGGGTTATAGTCATAGACGGTGGATCCTCCTGTCAAAAAGGACAACTGAGAGTCAGTAAAATGTTTTCCAAAGATGCTGACATATATATATATATATATATAAAACACTTTTAGTAATATGTAGATTGTGTGATGGTCGATAGCTTTCAGACTGATCTTTGAAACTACGAGAAAGACCTAAAAGAATTAATTGATGCCGACGATTTAATTATTTATTTGCTAGCTTACTATTACTTTAGAAGTAATAAAAGCTTGATATTCAAATGTGAATGCAAAGTGCCGTCGTGAAGAGATTAGGAATGTGGCTCATCTAATAAACACGTTCATTATAAAAGAAACCTCTCGAGGTTCACTCCAAAGGACATGCCTCTAAAGTTGAAGAAGTTATCCACTGAATTATTTTGGCTATGTGAAATCTCAGCAACCCAAAGAGTATAAAAAGGAATACTACCAATACACACACGCACACACACACACACACACACACACACACACATATATATATATATATATATTTGTCTGTGTGTGTGTGTGTGTGCATCAATTCCTTTATATATGTCTGGTTTTATCTCTAACAATTCAGTTATTCATATCTGGGTCTATTCGTATCTATCTATCTATCTATCTATCTATCTATCTATCTCAAAATCTTTTCATATCTACACTCGCTTTTTCATTTCTATTTATCTATCAGTCCATCTGTTCAAATTTACCTATGTTCATATCTGTATCTATAGCCATTTGTTTACCTGTCTGTCTGTCTCTATCTATCTATCTATCTATCTATCTATCTATATATATATATATATATATATATATATATATATCAGTTCCTATCAAAATGATCAAATCTGACTATATTCATATCTATCTATCTATCTATCTATCTATCTATCTATTCATACATCTTTACGTGCGTGTATATTCATTGATATCTGTAAGAATGTTCACAGCTTTTCTTCTCTCTGTGTGTGTGTGTGTGTGTGTGTGTGTGTGTGTGTGTTCTCTCTGTCTTTGTTTGTGTGTCTGTAAAGTCGAGTCTTTCTCTGTTTCCTCCACCCCGAATAAACCTTCCCCTGTGTCTCTGTACCTGACATTTAACGCTAAGTTCTGTTTCAAATTCATTTTCACCAGACTATTAAAACTGATGCTCGCCATCTTGCTACCCTGATATACATACTTATATATATATATATATATATATATATATATATATATATATATAATTTTGTCAAGTACAGGCATATATATAAATATATATATATATATATATATATATATATGCCTGTACTTGACAAAATGATTTTTTTACCTGAGTGTTTTTAAACACCTATTTTAACTTAATTCTTATCTTCTTGTATTTCATTCTACTTTATACTACGGTCAAAAAGACCCAAGACCTTTTCTGAAAAATGAATGAATAAACCAAACTAGAATAAAAACAATAAGAATAACTTCACCATCAAAATAGCATAAAAGACTAAATTATGCATTTACTGTTTTCGCAAAACTTAAACCCCAGCTCATTAATCTTCGTTAGGATAAGGGTAAGGCATAAACCCGACCCTAATCAAAAACAAGACTTTTAAATTATTAACACATCCATTTTTTAAAAAATTCCTTTAATATTTCTGTTTATTTTATCCCTGGATTTGCATCGAAAGACACAAATCCTCAGAAACAGCTTTTCAGAAAAATAAATGGGAACGTTAAATGAACGCAATTGCTACGTAGTTCACAAGCAGTGACAGATCGTCTATAGGGACAGGGGAACTGCACACCCCCAATTTTCTCCCTAACTGTGGCAGCTCATCTATAAGCTCTGACGAACTGCAGTGCCCCCGATTTTCTCCCGATTAGTCGATGCAGGTCTATTGGCACTGGGAAACTTCAGCACCTCTAATTTTTTCCCGATCAGTTGCAGCTTGTCTATAAGCACTGGTTGATTGTAGCGCCCCCTATTTTCTTCCGATATATACGGAGAAAATAACTATTTTTTATACTTATAAAATATATTTAATACTATTATCAATAATCCTTAACTGGTCAACTTCTCATTCCGATAAAGCAAAATAATAAGAAGAAAAATAACAGATTTGTGCGTAAATATTCTCTGTATCACTCTGACGAATCAAAGTCATGGAAAAAACCTTATGAGCAGGAACATGTACCTGTTGTTTTTATTGCAGATAAGCAATATATATATATATATATATATATATATATATATATATATATATATATATATACTGGGTGCCTCATTCATCAGGTCTTGTGCCTCAACTAAGCAAAGCTTAGTAAGTAACACTATACATATATACGCCAATATGGATTTTGGATGTGCATATTTTAATATAAGAGGCGCACTTAACGCAACGGTCATCATCGTAGGAAATTGAATCAGCACCTCGTGTTCAAATCCTTACGAAGCTTCTGGCGTTTCAATTCACATAAATACCTTCGGGAACGGCGTGAATCCCTCTGATTTTCTTCTGGTTTTGTGCAAATAGATTAGTCGGGCAAACTAGGTTCTTTAGCTTTAGTAAGGCAACCAGTCTAGGAAAAGGAAAACTACGAATTCTAACCAGCTTACTCAACTTGAAAAGCATCCTTAAAAAACAATGACCTTGTGACACACACGCACTGACACATACACATACACATAAAGACATTCACCCACAATAACACATCCACATATATATTTAAAGTCCATGTATATATACATATATGTATGATCCAATGGTCAGCAAGGTTGTGTCTCAAACTAATTGCTACTGAGTAGTGAGGTCGTTCTCCACTGAGTGCATTATACTTCCGGGTTA
>CAUZXS010002155.1:5000-10000 GCA_963585895.1 Sepioteuthis lessoniana
TGCAGAGAAGCAGTTGGTGTATTTTACAGCCCCAACCAACTGAAGTATAGAAAGGTGTGACTGGAAAGAAAAAGTAAAAGAACAAGAAGAAGAAATAGATTAGGTGCAGTTATTATCTGTGAAAATAAAAGCCAAAAACATTTTTAGACTTTTAAAATGTGTTGTTACCATAATAAAGAATATTTTTATAACTATGTAGTCAAAGACCAATTTGTTAAACTATATAGTAATGACATAACCTTGATACAAGTCATGTGTTTTTTATATATACACATTGGGAAAAATATCCTAAGAATTAGAATTATCTCCCTTTAGTCTACTGATCAATTTCTAACAACCCTCCTATCTCAACAATTAACAGATGAAATCAGCCCTCACCCCTTCTCCAAAGTTTTTATCCCACTAACCTTCAATTCCTTTTTCAAATCCAGTGATAACTCCTCTTGCTCCATTTACAAGTCCCTTTGAAACATCAATGTTTTTGGTCAGCATCACCTGTGAATAGAAAAATTTTCAAAAAGAATCTTTTCGATTTCAAGATGGCAATTTAGAGTTTGAATTTTACTTAATGGGATATCAACCTTTGTGGGTCATTTAATGCCAGAAAGGTTCGGATTCAGAGCTAGGGTTTGGGTTTATATTATATTTGGTCAGATTTTGATGAAAAGGTTGGTTTCTGTTAGAAAACAAGATTTCCTTTGGTTTGTTGCTTTTGAAAAGGTCTTTTAGGTTGCTTGTCTTGTAGTATTTTAGGCAAGTTTGTCTAAACCTGTCACAGTATATGAGAATGTGTTTGACTGTAAGGGGTAATTTGCATATTGACGTGTCTTGCCTTTTATGGGGTGTGAGTGGGCAATGTGGACGTGGCCAATAAGAAGTTTGGAGAATATCACTTCTTTTATATGTCTTCTGTAGCCTACCAGCCACTCACCTGGTGGAGCTTGTAGTTTACTTGATCATGCCAAAATTTTTGCTATTTGTCAAGTATGAATTTATCATTGTTTGATTTTAAATCAGTATATGGAATTTTGGGATTGACTATGCCTGCCAAAAATGCTTTTTTTGTAGCTTTGTCTGCCATGTATACCAATGTGACTTGGTATTGAGGTGAGAATGATTGTGTTATTTTTGGAACAAGTGTTCATTTTGTCTAGGAGTCTTGTGATGAGAGGTGACATTTATGTTCTTTAGAGCTTGGAGGACTGATTTGGAGTTTGAGGGGAAGATTTGTGGTTAGCTAATGTTCATGGCTAGGTCAATTGCTGTGATTTCTGCACTATAGATTGATGATTCATTAGGGAGATACTTTAGCAGTTCTTGGTTTTAGAAGATAGCAACATAACCCACTTTCATTCCCTATTTAGACCCATCTGTACAGATGTGGTGGTGATTGGAAAAGTTGTTTTGGATGTTGAGGAATTTCTCTGAGAAAGTGATGAAGTGCATTTTCGTTTAGGATAATTTGGTTAATTCTACTTTTACTATAGGTTGATTTATGGTTCATGGTGCTGTTTTTGGGAGAATGGTATTATGTATTATTTTGGAATTGATTTGGATTTTATTGAGGAAATTTTAGATTCTTAGATTAAGAGATTTGATGGCCTTTATTTTCAAAGAGGTTTTTGTATCTTATTTCCATGATGCCATTATAGGCAGGGTTTTGGGGATATGAGACGAGTTTGGTATAATATTGGAGTCCAAGTATATATCTTCTCAAAGTAAGTGGGGGGGATTATTAGCTTCTATATATAAGCTTTTAATTGGAGAGGTAGTGAAGGTTCCCAAGGAAATACAGAGTCCTTAGTGGTGGATGGTTTCAAGTTCTCAGAGGTAGGACTTTCTGGCCCCTCAGTATTTGAAGCAGATATAATCAAGCTTTGATCATATTAGGGATCTGTATAGTTTGATTAGGGTTTTCTTATCAGCACTCCAGTCTGCATGGGCTATCGTTCTCAGGAGTTGGATAGTTTGGTTACATTTGATTCTCAGTTGTGTGATAAGAGGGATAAAGGATAGTTTTGGGTCAAGAGTAATGTCTAAGAATTTGTATTGCTGGGTTATGAGTATTTCAGTACCATTTAATATTAGGACAGGGTGATTATGCATTTTGTGAATTTTGCAAGAGTGCATGCATTTGGTTTTATTATCAGAGATTTTGAATCCATTTTCCATGGTCTATTGTGATATCTTGTTGATGCCTTATTGAATTTTTCTTTCCATAGCCATAGTTTTAGAGCTCTAACAAATGAGGAAGTCATCAACATATAACAATCCATTGATTTCTGGAGGGAAACAGGTTGCTATTATTAATTTTAATTATGAATAGGATCACAGATAAGATGCTAAAGTGAGGTATACCTATTTCTTGCGGTTTTGGATAGGAAAATGTGTTGCTTGTTCATATTTAGGTCTGATCTTCTAGCAAGTGTTTTATGAATAAGTGGAGACTGCCTTGTTGGCCAAGATCTTTGGGGTCATTGAGTATGCTGTATGGCTATGGCATGTCATAGGCTTTTTCAAGTTGAAAAAAGACTGCAACCAAATTTCTTTTTTTTAATGAATGCCTCTCTGATCAGGGTTTCTAAGCAGACTATTTGGTCTATGCTACTTCTTCTGGATCCAGAGGCTGTTTGTAGGTTTGAGAAGGTTGTTTGTTATTTAACACCAAATCCATTTTTATGCAAATAGTTATATTTCAAACAATTCAGTTTAGCATCAGTACAGAGTTTAATTGTCAAAAAAAAATTTCTGTTCCAAGCTATTCAGTATACTCAAACAGTTCTAATTCAAACAATTCAGTTTAGTATAAATACAGATTTTGTTTACACACACTTAAATGTCAAAATAGTTCTGTATTAAACAATTCAGTTTAGTGTAAGAACAGTTTCAATGTTGAAAATAGTTCTATTTCAGACATTTCAGTTTAGCATAAGTATGCAGTTAATTCTATTCAACCCATAGATAGGCCCCTATCAGGTGCTACCATTCCGGGCCAGAGTGGACCTGGGAGCGATGGCAATGAAGGGGTACTTCACATTCCCCAAAACTCCAGCATCACTGGAACTTCACCACCAGATTGTTTAGTGTCATAACCAGGACACTCATTGGGGTGGGGGTTAATGTAAAAACAGTTTTATTTCATTTTCCATGAGTATGCAGTTTACATGTCAAAACAGTTCTATTTTAAACAATTCAGTTTAGCATAAATACACAGATAAAACGCAAAAACAGTAAGCTCAAATCACAGTTTAGTTCTATTTAACCCATAGATAGGACCCTTATCAGGTTGGAGCTTTGAGGAATATTGAGCACCCTTCAATGCCATCACTCCTAGGTCCATTCTGGCCCAGAGAGATAGCACCTGATAGGGCCCTATCTATAGGTTAAATTGAACTAATCTGTGTACTTATGCAAAACTAAATTACTTGAAATAGAACTGTTTTTGACATTGAAACTCTACTTACAGGGATTGGACAGCATCATGGAAATGGTCAGGTAATCAGCCACCCAATGGACTTATGAACAAGGTGCCTGAGCAGTGGATGGCTGCTTCCCTATCTTGAGGAGGAACTCGGTCCATCAAAGGGCCTGATAACATTAATGGCTGTCTTTCAACAGAATAAGTCTAAGTGCACCAGGTGTTAGACTTTTGTGAATTGAATGGATATGTTGATGCCTACACAGCACATGCCAATGTCTGTGCACAAAAATTAAGAGAGTGGAAAAAGAAAGGCTCCAACGTGTCAGTGCTCGATCTCCAAAGGAAAGTTAGTCGGGCACTTCTCAGTGGTTAAATGGCTCAGGGTGGCTGCAGCATTCATTAATAAGAGAGCGACAGACAGACAGGGTTGGGATGACAAAGTAACTGTTATTCCACTAACAACAATAACAGAAGTCATCACAAAAGTGCACCAACAAAACCCTGTGTGAGGAAAGTGGTGTGTTGATGGTTCTGAGCTTGATGTTTGGGTTGATGCAAGTTCCCTAGCCACCAGAGTATCAATGGAGCTGCCGTGGAGTATGCGAGTTGGTTACAAAAGGAAAGGGACACACAGCACATAAACTTGGCGGAGCTTGATGCTGTGCTAAAAGGTGTAAATATGGCACTGAAGTGGAAAGCAACTATATTCCATCTTCACAATAACTGCGTGTGTGCACAAATGGATCACAAACACCCTCATGGTGAAGGCTAGAGTGCACACCAGGGCGGCAAATGAGATATTAATCAGGCAGTGGCTTGATCCGCTCGCAAGCTGAGTCAAAGACTGTCTGTAGATGCTGTCCTGGTGAGTTCAGAACATATCCGAGTGGATAGTCTGACGAGAGTACCATAGTGATGGTTTGATCTCGTTAAGGCAATTCAGTGCTGTGCAAGTGCTGTGTCACCAAGCAAGCACGATTTTGACCGGATAAGGTCCATCCATCACCAAAGTGGCCACCCTGGCTTAAGGCAAACATTGTCAGGCAGGTCAATCCCATGGTCTCTAAAGCATCGGTGAGGGCTATGGTAAGAAATTATGAAATGTGCTAGTCGAATGTCCCACCACCCACGCATTGGCTGAGGGGGGAAGCTTGACTTTACCAACACTTGGTCTCAAGTGGGAATGAATGTAACCCACCACCAAGGCAGACATTATCAGTGGCTCATTGACTGCAGACCCACATGTTTCTCAATTTGGCATCATCTGATGCAGCAAATGTTATCAGCTACTTGGAAAGCCTGTTCCGCAAGTGCAGGCTGAAATGCTCGTTGACAATGACACAGCATTTCGCAGCAGGGTCTTCAGGGACTTCCTAAGTAAATGGGGAGTCTGATCGCATTTCCATTGTGCGGACGTCCCCCCCCCCCAGTAATGGCATTGTGAAACAATGTCATTGGAGCATGAAACGGATCAGAGCAAGGAAACTGTGCCCCATAATGAAAGCAGTTTATTGGTACAATGTTACCCTTAAGGATAATATGTCGCTGCTGACTGCCAACGTGATTCATCGCTACTGCG